>CAMOHE010046721.1:0-74609 GCA_946598075.1 Artocarpus hirsutus | reverse complement strand
GTGGCTCTTATTGGTACTCGAGATGGAAATAAGAACCTCTTAAGGGAGGTTTGAGGTTCGAACCCGAGGGTCGCGAAAGAAATCCCTGAGGGGCTAGAGGGCCCCAGAGGGGATAATACGGATGAGTGGGCGGCATGGGAACGGTTCACCAATAAGAGCCACAAGTCCGAGGGCCCTGCAAGGTGGGTCCTATGGAGGCTTGAGATGGGGCCCGCGTCAGACGCCACAATCTTGACCATCAAAGCGGATTGACTCTAAGATAGACACATTGGTGAATTAAACCTAGAGGTGGTCGCACACTACACTAGACCTGAAGTAGAATTGATTTAATAATAGTTTCATTTCACTTTGATAATCATTATGTGTCCTCTTAATCCTGAAGTGGATTCATGACTCTTCGTTTGTAGCTTGTATCTTTTGATATATCAAAGATAGGAGTTCCAATAAATAAATGCTCTATTGTTAGTATGTTAGAGATGCAATCTATATTTGATAAGGGCATAATTTACAGACATGAAATCTATAATTCTCTAACAAATAGTCAATGTTATTCTTTCAAATGCATTATAGGGTATTGAAAAATATAATGAGGTATCGATTATCTGGATACATATGGTGACCGAATGATATTCCATTTGTATGTGTTACAAAAGAATGAATTTTCCAATGGTCAAAATATAAAAAGTTGAGATAAAATATTGGAAGGTAAAACGAAACTAACCCATTCATCTGATTATAGATAACCTATAAGGACACAAATAATATGAGAGGTAATGGACAAGACTTATATTTCATGAGTCTTGTAATATGGTATATTATCAAGAGTGTAACTTCGAGAATTAGTTTATTTGTAATTGTTAGAGCTTGATAATATATGTCCATCGGCTCCCAATGCTAACTCACTAATCTTTTATGACAAACAAGCGAATATAGATTACCATAAGTAAGACAGAAGTATACGCAAGTCTGACTGTCAGGCTGATAAGGTGCATGGGCCACAGTCTTCATTGGACTGATAATAGGCATAGGCCTACTGGGTAGGCATCACACTTGCCATTTTCTAAAGAATTAATTACATAATTTAGGAAAATAATTATTCAAATTGGCAATTGGTATATGAAATAATTAATTATTTAAATTTGGTACTTGAATAATTAATTTAATTCCTTGTCTAATTGAAATTATGGATAATCATTCACAATTATTTAAATTTTATTATTATTTTAAGTAATAAAATTCTAATTTAAATTGAAATTTTTTGAATTATAATTATCTTAGATGATGCAGAAAATCATAGTCTCCCTACTTTATGATTGACCAAATTTTTAAAGGGATTTTTATCTTTGGTTGGTGCCATCATCAGATAAGAGGTAGAGAAAATTATCTTTTTTATTTTTATTTTTGATAGACTTTTGATCCCTACTTCTATTTCTATAAAGAGAGACTTTTGGGTCTTCTTTTATCCTTAGACTGCTTAAGTGCCAATTTAGAAAATAAAGCTTATATTACTCATCTTTAGTAATCTTACTTTAGTAGTACTTGAGTGGTTGGAAGGAGCGTAGCAGTGGTGGAAATTTGCTAAGTTGTGCCAACATACACAATAGTCTAAAAGAAAAGAACTCTAACTGTAGAGTTAGTTCTTGAAGAATTATTGACTTAAAAGTGTTGCTTCCAATATCCAACTGATACATTAAAGTAGATTTAATTTATAGTTGATAGCATAATGAGTTAGTTTCCTCGTAATTAAATAAATTTTTAAAATTTCGTTACATCATCAAACCCATTTTTTCAATAGGTAGACAAATTGAGCCTCAAAAAGTTTTTTAAAAATATATATAAATAAAGGAAGAAGGTAAAAAGATTAATAAAAACAAAGAAAGGGAAAAAACACAAACAACGTAAAGCATTAAATGATGAGGAAAAAAATCAAGCATAAAAAGGCAAACAAAAAATGACAAAGGATGAAAAAACCAAAGAAAAGAAAAAATAAAATAAAATAAGGATGAAAAAGTAAAAAGAAAAAAAGAAAAGAAAAGAAAAGAAAAAAAAGTAGAAAAGATAAAAAATAAACCCAAAAAAAGTAAAAAGAAAAAAAGTCATGACCAACCAAAAAAGGAATAGTGATAGGATGTGCACTCTTTTATTTTAACTAGTCAATAGATGTGATGTGATGTATGTATCAAGTTGTAATTGAAGCTTTTATATAGTGAATAACAAATGAATAACAGAAAAACTTTACTTAGAGATTTTAAAAAGAAAAGGAGTTATTTTTGCAAATAAAACATATGCATTTGTTTTATTTTGGCCTTGGACATACACTTTTTTAGGTCTATATGCCTCATGATTTGTAAAATATTTAAGTTTGATTCCTTATTTAATAAATTGACTATTGTTGAACAAAATGTAACCGATCGCATACAAGTATACACAGTTGCAAATAATAGAATGAGGGTAAGAGTGTAGATATGTACAGGAATTGATTACTTGGTTTCGCTATCTAATGCAAACTCAAAATTTTATCTAGACGATCAAAACTTAATAAACAATTCAATTAAATAAAAAGTAAGAAATTAAGGAAAACTAAAATAAAAATAAAAATAGTAAACTAAAGGAAGCTTAAAAATAAAGTAAGAAACTAATTTGCCTAAAATAAAAATAAAAACAATGAACTCAAGGATGCTTAAAAATAAAAAATAAGAACCAAGAAAGACAACTTCACGTAGTCTTCATCATGCTTCTTCATTTGCCTAGATTATTACCATATAATTCACCCAATTTATTGATCTAGAATTTTAATACATCCCAATTCTCCTCTTCCAAGTATACAATTGAGAAATGCCCAAAACAACCAATATTCCTATCTAGAATTAATTATCAAGGACTCAATAAAGTCAAATTCTGTTAATTGGTCACTAAGAGAATTATAAGTCTCCCTACTCTATATTTCCCTAAGTTGTGTTTCCCAACCACTATTTAGAATCTTTGTCTCCCAAGTATTAATTCCAAACATTAAACTAGCTAATTGGTGATCAAGCAATTAGAGGCAATAAGATCAAAGAAACAAATATAAATGAAACAAAAATTAAATTACAATAATCATAGAAAAATTACAAAAACATAGAATCCAACTAAACTATATAGCCCTCTAGGCAAACAATCTAGCCCAACATAGTTTCAATGAAATTCAAAATCAAAACATAATAATCAATATAGAATCCATACTTATCAAAGGAAATCAAAAGAAGGAAGAGAAGTAGAAATAAACTAATTGATCTAAACTCCAAGTGATCTTTAACTCCTCATCTGCTCTTAAATTTCCCCTGAAAATGGCTGCTATGGTTCCCAAAATCAAGTCTCAAAAGTCTTTTGTTTCAAATCCTAAATTGTCTATTTATATGTTCTTTCAAGTGATAAGAAGTTTTCTCCCAAACAACTCAAAATCAAGCTTTTCTAGGGCAAAAATATGTCGGCATTGGGGTGCCACTTGATTCACACTGGGACATGCCTTTTTTGAGTTGCAGCTAGGGAGAGCTCTCCATGCGCGCGGCCGCACCATTTCACTTGGCACAAGGGAGCGCCTTGGCCAAGGCTTGCCTTGGTGTTTCATTTCGCATTGCAATGCTGATTGAGTGGGGGAAGGCGCCAACACTTTGCTCGTCAACCAAAGAAAGCCTCCAAATTCTTCTTATTGAATCCAACACTCCTCAGTTGCATCCAAACCTAATAATACATAAAAACACAACATAAAAACCTAATATGTGTCTCAAAAATTAGCAAAATACATAAGTGAGGATAACAAATAAAATCAATTCACCAGTAAAACAAGTAAATTTAAATATTATTTTAAATTTAAAACAAGTAAATTTTAAATATTATTTTAATTTAAATATTGTCAAGGATAAGATGGTAAAAAGAAACCAATAAATTCAAAAATATACTCTAAAAAGACGAAAGAAAACTTAAGATTTAGATTGATAACACAATTTAAATATTTTATTTTAGTCATATAGTTTTCTTTTTAGATTTTTTTTTCAAAAACTGTTTTTAGTTATATTTTCTTTATAGTACCGCTCATGTGTCATTATTCTATTAGATGATGTTTGAAAATAAACAATTTTTTTAATTAAAAAGTCAAAACTTCATATTTTTATTTTAAATGTAAAAGGTTATAGTAGTCAAATGGAGCCAAGAAAAAAAAAAGAAAGAAAGCAAAAGAAAAGGAGGGGAAAAAAGAAAAAATAAAAAAAAGGCAAAAAAAGAAAAAGAAAAAGAAAGAAAGGAAAAAAAAAAATCAATGCACCAAAACTGTGCTTTGGTTGTCGGAAAAAAGGAAGAGTTGATTTGTTATCTACTCTTTTATTATATCTAAGGATCAAAGAAATTAAGAGAAATTTTCATAAATATCATCTTCTTAAACTTATCTTTTATGAACATCGTATATTTTTAAGTTGTATTCAATTTAAACATGATATAAGTGGTAGTATGATACAACCTTTTTAAATAACATGAATAAATGCATTTTTTAAAAGTGTAGCATTTTCTCATAAAAATAACAAAAATCGGGCTTGTATGTTTTTAATGTTAAAATAGTTTGAAATCACAATATTATAATTATTAAAAGAAATCAATCAATAGCACTTGGATGTCAAATAATTTGACATACCTTACAATTTAGGCCAAATTTAACATCGAATATAGCATATTTCTCGTTTGAAACTACATACAACATTGTATTTAAGAGTGATTTTCCTACTTAAATGCTAACTTTAACAATATCAACTCACTAATTTGACATTGCATTAAAAATGCTCTCATCGAACGCATGCTAAAACAACCCAAGTTGGCGTAAATATCAAATCAAAAAGACTTTTACAACCAAATATAATGCAGTCAGCACATGCTAAACTAACCCAAGGTTTAGCCTTTTCTAGTTATTAAAGCTACATGTGAGGCAAACATTTTGCAATTAGAAGGAACATACCCAGTTTTGATACCATGTATGACATTGGATTGTAATTAACTCGTAAAAAGCATACATATATTGATGCGTGACGCAGATGCTGTCGACATGCGCATACAAAGGAAAAAGGATCGGTGTGTTCTTACATGAATGAAAAAGATTTTGCCACCTTTTGTTCTCTATTCATGTGGAATGAGTTTGTAGTAATGACGTAGAAATAGCTATCCGTTTGTTTGCATCTTAGAATTTAAGCTATTTGAATGCACGGTCCAGTCTGGCCTTTTTTTACGGTTTGGGCAAATCTAGAACCGGATCAGAATGTTTAGTTATTAAGACCGGAATGACGGGACCATTTTCAAAATGATCCGGTCTAGTTTAACCTTGATTCAGGACCTTTTTTTAAAGATTTTTGTGATTTTGTTATACTTCTAAAACTTTATATATCAAAACTATAAAAACAACATTATGATAAAAAAAAGAAAAAGAAAAATAGCAAGCAACAAAAATTAAACACAACATAAAACATACAACCTAAAGCGAAGATATATTTTTATATATTTAATATTTTTTATTATATATAAACAATTTAGTTCAATTTGGACCGTTATTAAAAAATTTTCAAATCAGAATAAACCGTCTAAAAAACAGCCCGATCAAGTTTTGGACCTTTTTAACGGTCCCAGAGTGGCTTGGTCCCAATGATCTAAAAACGGTTAGATTGGTTCAGTCCAGTGGTTTTTCGATTTTTTGCAAGTCGTAGTTTGAATTTTTTTTTATGAATTATTTTCATAAATCCTCCTGACCTATATACCCTACTTTATTGAACAAATTACATTGTTGCATTCTAAACTATTCATTTTTTTTTGCATAATATACCCTAAACTTTTAATCTTGTCAAAATACACTTTCAATTTTAAAATCACTAGCAATTGAGGTTCAATATCCAACATGTGTTAAAAAGCATGGACAGTTTTGGTCATAAAATTCGCATATGAATTTTTTTAAGGATAGAGCTCATCATTTTAAGAAAAAAAAATTGAAGCTCAACACATAAAAAAAGAGTACTTACTGAGAATTAAAAGTAGCTATTGAACCTCCATTGTCAATGATTTCAAAGTTTAAAGTGCATTGTGACAATACTAAAAGTTTAAGGTGCATTATGTAAAAGTGAATAGTTTAGGGTGTAACAGTGTAATTTACTCCTACTTTATTTTGTCCTTATTTTTTAAAACCGGTTAAAGTAACCCCCAATCTATAGAAAACTATTCAAAATCACCCTCTGTCCAATTTTGTTTATAATGCCAGAGGATCTACTGACATGTCTATCATTTGAAATTGAAAAAAAAATGTATTAAAATATTAATTAAATATTAAAAAAATAAAAAAAAAACACTTTATTCAATTTTTTAATTCTCTCTCTCTTAATGGCTGCCTTAATACATTAAAAGCTAAAACACCTTCAAAACAAGAAAACAACAAATCCTAATCCAATCTCATACAAAAACCTCCAAAATAACAAAAAAAGACCAAATTAAATAAGGGAAATGTTACAGTGGAGTGTAAAAAAAATTTTCACTGGTGGAGAATTTTTGTTAGGACTATTAGATTTTGATTCAACAATCAAAAGGCTTAAAACAACATTGAGTTTATAACAGACCCCACCATATATAATCAATGCCAAACTTTAACCCTTATTTCATCACCCACAATCTCATGACCCTACCACTGCACTTTTGTCATCACACATGCACATAGCTAAACCCTATTAGAGATGCCTCTTCACCTCCACCACCTCCACCTCCACCTCCACCACCGCAAATCTCCCTTCCAATTCTGACAGCCACTTCCTCGACTCCTCTGACGATGGTCAACACGACAACATGGACTCCGCCTCCAAGCGCCGCAACAACATGCTCCAATTCCTCGACCGCAAGCTTTCCTTTAGCAATTCTTTTCCTCCAACCAATGACGTTCCCACTGCAAGAATTGTAAGCCCTATTTCATAGGGCCATCGAGCTATCCACTGCATGTTGATAAGCGCTCATCTCTCTGATGACCTCCACTCCAAGTACAAAATCCAATCGATGCCGGTCCGCAAGGACAACGAGGTCCAGGTCATTTGAGGGACCTACAAGGGCCGCCAGAGCAATATCGCCCAGGTCTACCATTGGTAGTGGGTCGATCTGTTACAATCCCTTGGGTTTTTGGCGAAATATTTTCCTTATTGTATTATGAAATTAAAATATGTTTTAAAAATAATTATGTTCTTGAGATTTTTTGGTGCATTAAGTTGTCATATTATTAGTGAAAAGTTTGTATTATTGGCTTGATTTTTGATTTATGAAATTACTTTGATCTAAATATTAACTTAGATTCATCTATTTGTTAATAGGGACCAAATACGTCAGAGTCTCAACAAAATCCATCGCAAGATGGTGAGTTTCTCGATGAAATATCGATTGCCGTTGCAACCCAAGGTGGAGGGAAGTGCTGGTTGGCAAAGTCTCGAAGGATCTGAACAAGCAATGCCCATCGAAACACTATTGGTTGATACAGCGATTGAAGTCGAGAAACTGGCTGATCAAGCAACATCGCAGGTCGTAAACCGCGAAGGATCCATTTAACTGATACCCATCAAAACACAAGTGGATGACAAAGCACAACGGAATCACAACTCTTATAGTGGTCGCCAGCAAGATTTGACTACCTGAATATCAAATCTTGGGATTGTTGACAATCTCCTTACGCCAGTGGCAGAGGAGTTAGCGGTGGAGTAGCTACACTTTTTTGTTCGTATAATTTAGATTTTCTATTTTTTATTTTATTATTTTGATTGTGTTTAAATTTGATTTGACGTGATAAAGACTATGTGAATCCTCCCTAAGATTACATAATAATCCTTGGACTGTACTCCACTGGTGGAATAAAAAAATGTACCCCACCATACACCTCCCCCTTAAATAAATAAAATAAGTAAAGCAATAGATCTCTAAAATTAGTTGTGCCAACTGCCACCAGTTGAAATTAATCTAATATATGAGCTGATATATTAAATAAATGTAAATTAACGGTTATTAATAAAGTTGTTTAATTAAAAGTTATCAATTTGAGTTTTAGGCTTTTAATATATTATTAAGTGTGGACCTCCTATATATAGAGACTAAAATATAATTACTAATTTTATGATGGGCTAAATCGATAATTAAGAATAACTTTTTGGGTTTAACAGTTATATAAAAAGGTTGTAGTTCCCAAGTCAGTACGTACGTTATTTTTCTATTCCTCATATACAGAGACAAACTTTGAAAGAGGACTTATGTACCAGACTTAGAAGATCTTTAACCTACAAAATCAAGAATCACATTCAATCTATAGATTTATGTTAGCTTCCGTATCTTATTAATATTCTTGATGATTTGACACAAATAATCTTAAGTGATGATGGTTTTCATCACAATATTTTATTCTAACACCACCCTCTAACCACCCTTTACAACCTAGCCCCTGCCACTCCCACCACCATACAGTCACCGTCATCCGTAGCGAACTAGGCCTCACAACGTCTCACAAGCAATTAAGACATTTTGCGAAATAATCTAATAAAAAACAAATGAAACACACTTTTAGTTTGTTTCTTTTTTTTTTTGTTATTGTCCTTTTTTAGTTCAAATACCATCTCTCTCCCTCTCCACTCATGTGAGATCGAAGGAAGGACTATTATCATTGTTGTCTTATCATGTAATACTCCAAAAAGTTGGAGCATTCAATCTGTTCGACAAAATATCTCATAAACAAAAAAAAGTTGCTTTGTTTATTTTGTGAACTAATCTTTGTTTCTTCGAGCTAGTCTTAAAGGAGCAAATGAATAATCACATTCGCAAAAGAGACCCAAAGGCGAAGGCTTATGGGTTTGTTTTTTCAATTAATCTAATCTGATTTTTTTTTTATCTTTTTGTTTCCTTATTAATTTTTTGAATTTTATTAGAGATAAGATGAAAATAGAAATTATAATTTTAAGATACATTCACAAAAACTAACCAAATTAACAAAGATAATCAAGACTATCTGTGTAAAACTTTTTCTTTGCTAGGGTTTCTCTTTTTTCTCTTTTGCATAAGTACGTAGTCTCTCTTGAGATGGTCATAGGGCTGGAGTCTAGCGCCGTATTCGAACGATTCTCTAGACTCATAGTCCCTTAAGAGTGTGGCCTAGAATTGTGGCATCGTTTTTCCATTGGTGGTGCTATTTACTCGGGGTTTGGGGGATGATCATGGCTGAGTGGAGGAGGCTTTATCAACGGTGGGCTGGCTTTCTTTGGTTGCTATCACTGGCGGCCTAGGGGGGCAAAGGGCAGATATAGTGGAAAGGACCCTTCTTGCTCCATGGGTTAGAACCTTTGATCGAGTTTGAGCTGGTATTCCTTTGGCCTCAACTGGAAGATGGAGCCATGGTGGTGCTGTGTTCTTGGGTTGGTGGAGGAAGACAGCAGAGATCTAGTTGGGCACTCCATCAGTTTTTCGGGAAGTTTACAAAGTCTTCATCTTCTCGACAGTGGTCAACTTATTACTAGTGTCTTCATCGTCGATCATTGCATCCTACCTATTTGTTTTATGCAATATGTTTATAAAATAAAATCGATAGTGTTTCGTTGCTTAGAAGTACGTTATTTTTCGTGTTTTGTTGGTTTGTTATTGCAATAACAGAGGTGGTCTCTTTACCTCCGATTTTAGTTTGTTTGTCTATTCTCCTTATGATCGATGGAAGGTATGTAGGTGTCTGGCTATACCTTAGTCTAGACAGTGTCGTTTGTTCCCTCAATGAGAAAGATTTGGCTTCAGTCGATTAGTCTTTTCCATCGATTGTGGTGGGTTTTCAAAATGAGCCTTTGTCATGCGTTATTGTATGTGTCGAGCGGGCTTTTTCCTTCTTGGTCTTAATACTTAAATTTTGTCCTTGTACTTCTTCCGTCTTTATTGATGGATCCAATCAGTATTTGGGGTCAGATTCTTCTACAATAGGTTGTCTCATACGACTATGTTTATACTTGTTTTAGTTTCAATGAAAGTTTTCCATTTCAAAAAAAAAAAAAAAAAATAGAAGAGGGAGTTGAGAGAAAGGAGGGTGAAAGAAGATGGAGGGAGAGAAAAAAAAAGAAAGAATTAAAAAAAATTATACTTATTTCTTATTATTTTTAATATTTAATTATGATTTTAATACATTTTTTATATTTAATGATATCCACATTCGTAAATCCGTTAGCATTATTGACGAAGTTAGACGGATGGGGTATTGTATGAATTAGGGAATGCTTTAACTGTCAGAAGATTTATAAAAATAATCTTTTTGATTTAAATTATGATATATAGAAATATTTCAATTACAATATAAACCAACATTTGAGTACACATATAAATTCATGTACGTCTAAACTGGGAATAAAATTTGTCAAAAAAAAAAAAAAAAAAGAGTAGCATGGATGGGACTCATTGGTTTGCTTTTCACTACTGCATGTAGGTTTAATTGAACAAATTTGAGGGCTTTCAAATCCTAAGCTGAAAGGTTGAACCGGATTTAAAATCCGAACCACCTTTTTTAAAAATTTTCCTAAACACTAATATGAATTAGATTTCCAATTCATATGCATCAAAGAGGTCCAAATCTTAAGTTAAAGATTGAACCGGATTAAACGTCACCAGATTTTTTTTTTTTTAAATCTTTTCCAATCACTAATATAAATCAGATTTCTAATTCAATTACACCCAATAGGCCCAAACTCGTATAGCAAACACTATCTGATTGGTTGACACCAAAATTTTATTGCAAACAAACAGAATTGAGACAGAGATAAACCACGTGAAGGAAGGACTTACACCAATAGGAAGCCATGAAATATGAGGACCCATGTAATTTCTCTAGTACATTCAGCTGAAATTAGTTAACGAGAGGCTCAGATTAAGAGACAGAGAGGGGGTAAAGGCTTGTGGTTTTGAATCCTAATATAATTTGTGTGGTGAAGAAATACTTGTAGTTGTTGAAAGATGAATGAGACATATGTTCATTCATTCATATCCAAGAAGAAGGAAAAAGATAAAACAATCATTACGTGAATAAATTTGGGCATGTAATTTGGACGACAAACTTTTTTCTCGAATGCAACATGCACGTTTGATACGCTAAGAAATAGATTTATGCTATCAATTAGTATTACAATTTAGAGTCCATGTACATGTAGGGAGAGATTTTTTTTTTCTCTTCTTATTAATATTAATAGTTTATAAACTTTAAAGTCCTTTTTTTTTTAATTTTAAAAATTATCACTTTGTTCTTTGAATTTTCAAAATTTCTTATTTTTCCCCTTAAGCTTTTAAAATCATCGCTTTACTCCTGAATGTTTAAAACTTTTTACTTTGCTTTTTGAACTTTCAAAATTTTATTACAATAGACAACATTAAGCTCATGTGAGTACTTGAGAGTAATAAAATCTCATTTATATCCTTAAAGGTGGCCCATGTACAAATCATATTGACTTAGGTCCGTTCATTTGAATAGAAAATTAGAGGTTCAAAGAGAAAAGTGAGGAGTTTTAAAAGTTCAAAAGTAAAATTGTGATTTTTAAAAGTCATGGGGTAAAGTGAAGTGTTTTAAAAGTTCAAAAACTAAAACGATGATTTTTAAAGTTTATGAGACAAAGTATCATAGATCTTAAAGTTTAAAGACTATCGATGTTAGTAACATTTTTTTTTTAAGAGTGGAGAGAGGACGCGGAAAGAAAATAGAAAAAATAAAAGACGAGAGAAGAAAGAAGGGAGAAGAGAAATGGAGGATTCTATGCTATAGCCTATAGGTATTATAGGTATTAAAAAAAAAGAAAAAGAAAATAAAAAACTACGGTGAGATATGGTTCTAAATCTTAATATCACATCAGGTTTATACAAAAGTACAAATTAACAAACGTATACATTACTTCATGATGATCTAAAGGGTTAGAATTGTGCTTATCCGTAAATTTTTTTCCCTTTATTTTACTGGAAAATTGTCCGATAATGAGTAAAAAGGGGATAATACACATCTAATCGCCCTTCTGTCATTATAATTCCTAAGGGAAAATGTGGCAAGAAGATTATCACCTTATATCAAGCTTCTTGTTTCAGTATGGAGACGGCAGTCAGATGCAAATCCAAGATAGTTAGCTAAAGATAACTGCATTTTCAAGGTAAGCCAGCAAAAAGATAAAGGTAGTTTAAGATTTTTATACCAATGTTCCAACTATGTTATTTGGGCTACTTGAAATTTTGCTAACTGAAACTCTCAAAGGCGCTGGCACATTGGGCCAGACAGATGGCCCCAACCCAATAACTCCTGTTATTTCGGAGAAATTGAAGTAACACTTTTTTAGACTTAATTAGAGTAAATAATAAGTTTTAAAATTATTTGTATTAAATAACAAATTTAAGGTTTAAATATAGTTGCTAATAGTAAAAATATTCTTATTTACACACTAAATAAATTTAAGGTGTGAATAATTTATACTTCGTCTTGTTTAGAGTGAATAATTTTTATTTACGTAATAAATAAATTATTTATATTACAAATTCGTATAAAAGGAGTCACTCATCATGTAGAACCAAAAAATTTGTTGGCCTTCACCTCAAAAAAAAAAAATTGTTGGTTTATACGAGGAACCAACCCCTCCCACTTAGCTTTAATAGCCAAAAAAATTCACCACCTTTTATTCATCATGTGATAAGCTTATATGCAGGGATTCAGCTTATCTAACGTTGACCTGACAAAGCAATCGGAACAGAACAACAAATAAGCATAGATCTTACTATGTTGAACCAGAGAACTAGATCGATCTCTTTACCTCGTTTATCAACTTCCATGGAGGTTGCTCGTCGGGGAACAATGTTGGCAGCAGAAGACATCATAGGGAACGACGATGACGCTGAAGAGATCGCGACGCCGATCTAGACTGAAGGGCCCGCCGCTGGCTCGGGCAGATCTCCACCACCACGATCTCGTCCTTGCACATTTATCATTGTTAAAAAATGCTGCACATTCTTCCCAAATTGTACTAGAGTTTTCTAGAGTTAGATATTTGTAATAAAATGTGATGAAATATCTGTTCAATAGCTGAAGATTCTAGACACTAAAATAATTAAAGAAAAGCCTAAAAACAAATAATTGCTAATAGATATTCTAGATCAATCAATTATAATCACACATAAAAGTCGATTTTCAATAGTTGCACCAACTTATTAAGCCTATATATATGCAAGCATGTAACAATCAAGAAAGAAATAATAATAATAATAACAAATTTATTGTTTGCTTGAAACAATCTTCAATAAATAAAGTCTTCTGTCTACACATCTTTCCCACTTACTTAAAAATTAACAATTTTATATTGTGCCACCATTTTCACATTTTTACACACAACATATACGTTATCAAACATTCCTATTTTATAACCAATTTCCATATCCATTACCTTGCCTCCCACTACAAAACTATTCCCCATAACAATACAAAACTTTTCCATCTTATCACAATACGTTATTGCTGCCAACTACACTATATTTGTCTACCAATATATCAAACTATCAAGCCTATATTTCAAGTCCTTCATCCGACCAACCCAACAATATTATTCAATATCCCATTTTATAAACAAAATTCCAACAATCATTTTGGATGAAGAGATCCACACCCATAGATAGTATGTCGACCTACTATCCTTACTCAGAAGGATAAAAATGTCTTTGTACATAGAGCTAAATAAACTAAAAGGGTAGTGTAGATGCAATATATGCTTGGAAGAGTGTTAGCAAACATAATTAACTCCAAATTAGGCCCTTTTGATATTGCTTTTGGAGCTGCTTTTATAATCGCTTGTAGCAATTTAGGTATTTAGTAAACCCTGTTTCTGAAAAGTTGTTTCTAAAAACCGCTACGCAATAGAAAAAGTTGAGAAGCAAGCCATGAGTTGCTTTCTAACAACAGCTTCTACTTTTATAATTTAAAATTATTAAATTAATCTTAATAATAATAAATAATATCCAATCTACTTATTTTTTATTTAAAAAATTAAAAGAAACCAGATAACACGTTTTGCTTTCAACAAAACGTATTATTGCTGAAAAAAACATATTAAAAATAAATCAGATATAAATTGAATAAATCAAAGCAACTAATTTAAAGTAATTTATTTTTCTAAAAGTATTACATAATAAAAATAGATTTTTAGCGTTTTAATGTATAAATATTTCGTATTTTAATTTTAAAATTAAATTTAATTAAAAGTTAAAAATATAAATATGTTTAGCAAAATGTCTCTTTTTGTCATTACATATCTCTATAATAATTTTATACATAGTTTATCAAATACTTATAATTTTACTTCTAGATCTCATAATAACTTTGAAAAAAATTTACCAAATGCTTATCACTTCTAATCCACGACACGACACGACACAACATAACACAAGCACCACATAGCAAAAGCTACAGGATAGCATGACAATGCCAAAACTGACCCAGTAAACCCTGTTAAAGTAACTGGGCCGAATTATTAAACCACAGCTCTAGAGATTTGGGCCCTACTAAAGTTACTGGGCCAAAAAACCCACAGCCCAAACACTGGGCCCTCTACAATTGGGATGATCAGCCCAACCCCCTTCTCCAACGGTTTTTGTATTCCGTTTCCAAAACATCATGATACCAACGGATCGAATCTCTTTTTTTTTTTTTTTTTTTTATTTTTTTAAGGGACGAATCTCCCATTTTCAGTCAAAGCGTGAAAGAGATTCTAAAAGCAAGTGACGGACTTATTATTATTATTTTTTTTGGCGATAAACATATGTCGGCTTTTGGGATCCAAGAATAACGGCGTTAATAACCAGCACCACCACGCCGTCAAATCCAATTTCAAATTTCTCACTCAACGGCTACTTCAAAATCCAATTTATCTTGCGTTTGTCTCTACCCTTTCTTCGAAATCAAAGAGCTAAAACGACTCCCTTCCCAAAGAAAAAGCCCTAATTCGAAGTTAACCAAAATACAGGTCTCAGTCTCACTTGCTTCTCCATTAATGGCGAATCTGTAATGCCATCTAGCCAACCAGGTTTTTGTTTCGATTCATCTTTTTTTCCCCCTTGAAACTTGTTTGTTTACAGAGAAACCGCATGAAAATTAAAAATCTTCCCTTCTAATGGGTATCCTTTACCTTCCCGTGTTTCTGAGGGTAAAGATTATTCATTATTTTGTATTTTCAGAGTTAGGTTGAATATCTCGTTCTTATAGATTCCTTTTTCTTTGGTCATTGATTTGAGCGCCTGTTTGATTCTCGAGAAAATTTAGGACAGGGGAGGCAAGGTCATGTTGTTTTGTTTCCTTTTTACAAGTTATTTTTAGGCAACCTGTAAAAGATTAAAAAACCAACATTTCCATGATATTTTTGCAGATATTTCTATATTTTTAAAGTACCCATATAAAAAATAAAATAGTTTAAAATGATTTTTTACATTTTATGTTAATTTTCACCAACGTCGATATTTCCGTTAATATTTTTATAAAATTTAAGTGCCAATAATTCCTTAGATATCGATATTTTCATCCTTGCCCATAACTACCCTGCTAACCTAAGTTCAACGAAATGTTTCTCTGTTTCTTATACACTCTGAAGTCCTAAAAGAATTTCAGATGCAATGTAGATCATTTTCTTTCTGTAATTTCTGAGCAACCACACAGTTGTGATATTTCGAATTCTGCATCTTGTTTAGGTGTATATTTGATGTACATGATGCCGAGTATTCTTCCCGTTTCGTGGTTTTTCTCGCAATTAAGTTGTACCGCATCATAACATTAAACCAAAGCGAAGATCTTTATTTTTCTCTCGTATGCCTGGAATTGAATCAATAGTTCTTGTTAAATGCAGAATCAACAATTTTTAAATTTTATTTACTTAAAACAACATCCTTAGTGGTTTTTGGAGGCCAAATGTTTGGCCAAACAAACTTGCTTTATGTGTGTTTTCTTTTACCAAGGGTGGAAAATTCTACTATTACTAACTTGCATTATAATTCCTTTGAAGAAAACATTATGCTAAATGATAGGCAAAATTTCTTCAATTTTTCTTCTTTTTTTGCCCCCAACATTTTGAGTGATAAAGTGGAGTATGATTTACATTCCTTTTTGGGTTTTTTTTTTTTGGGTGATCAGGTCTCATTTTTGTTTAGTCTGATCTTTGAACTTAATATTTGGGAGGAGAATATAGTATGGAAAAGGTTTATGAAGAGCTTGATGAAGCTAAAGCTGAGATCGAGAAGCTCAGGGCGGAGTACAAAAGCAAGGCAGAGTTATCGGAAAACCTGAAGAAGTCTTGCAATGAGCAGCTCATTAAAATCCAGGAAGCAAGTTTGAGAATTGAGAAGCAGGCTCAAGAAATAAATGAAAAGGCAGAGGAAATCTCTGCATTAAAAGAGACGTTTGAAGATGTTCAGCGAAGTTTGAATGAAAAGGAATCCATTAGTAGACATCTAAGTGCTGCAAATGAGAATCTTCGAGTTGATTGTGCTGAGAAGTTGAAGAAATGGGAGGAAGAAAAGAAAGGATTGGCACAAGCTTTAGAGGAGGCAAATGAGAAGAACTTTGATCACGAGCAACAAATTCATACGTGCACGGAAGAAATTGAAGGCCTCAAACGGATTTTGTCAGTGTCGCAGAAGAAATGCATGGAAGCTGAGAAGAAAGTAAACGAAACCAAAGAAGCAAGAGAAAGAGAGGGTGCTTTGCTCAAACTAGAAGAGGAAAGAGGGAAGATTGAAGAGCAGCTAAAATGGAAGAAGGAGCAGTTTACACATCTGGAAGAAGCACATAAAAAGATGCGAGATGAGTTCAAGGAAAGTAAGAACGAGTGGGAGCTGGAGAAATCTTCATTGCTTGATGAGATCTGCTCTTTGCAGACAAGATTAGATTCCCAAGCCAGGATTTCGGAAGATCTTCAGAACAGGTTGCAGATGTGCAACCAAGCATGGGCTTGTGAAGAAAGCCGAAGAAAGTCTCTTGAAGTTCAACTTTCTGATGTCCAGGGCCGATTTGAGAATGTTTTCAATGAATATGAGGACGCAAAATCCCAGTTGCAATGTTTGACTGAGAAGCGGGACGAAGAAATTGCATCTTTAAGGCATTCTCTAGGCAAAAAGGAGGCAATCTTTAAGGAGATGGAGTATCAGAAAAGACAAATGGAGCAGGATTATCAGGAGCTGCAGAGTATCCTAAAAGAGCTGCAGGAAAGTCAAATAAAAAATGCATTAGGTTCACCCTCAGTGGCAAAACTCCGAAACAAGCTCAAATGTTTGGAGCACATGCACAGAGAGTTTACCGCAAATCTAAAGGCTAAAGAAGCTGAACTGAACTCCCAACTAGAAAAAATGATGCAGGAAATGGAGAATTATGGGTCTCAGCTAGAGCGTAAAGATGAGACAATTAAGGAGCTCAGGATAAAATTGGATCAAATGCAGGAAGACTATGCTGTAAGTCTAAGAACTAAAGACGCTGAATGGAACTCTCAGCTGGAAAAAGTTACAAATGATCTGAACAACTGTAGGTCTGAGTTGGAGAATAGAGATGCAATAATAAAAGAGCTCAGTATGGAGTTCCAACAGACCCATGGAGACTCCGCAGCAATGTTCAAGGCTAGAGAAGATGAATTGAAGAATCATCTGGAAACGATGAGAAGGGATCTCCACAAGTGCTGGTCTCAGATAGATAGTAAAGAAGAAACGATGAAGCGGCTTAAGATGGAATTGGAGAAAATGCATGAAGACCATTCTACAGATCTCAAAACTAAAGAAGCTGAAAGGAACTCTCAACTGAAAAAGGTTACAAGTGATCTCAACAACTACAGGTCTGAATTAGAGAGTAGAGATGCGACGATAAAGGCACTCAGGATGGAGGTGGAACAGGTTCGTAGAGACTCCATAGTAAAGTGCATGGCTCAAGAAGATGAATGGAAATATCAACTGGAAATGATGACAGGAGATCTCAACAAGAATATGCCGGAGCTAGAAAGAAGAGATGATGTAATAAAGGAGCTCAAGATGGAGTTGGAGAAAATGCATGAAGACCATTTTGCAGATCTCAGACAAAAAGAAGCTGAATGGAACTCTCAACTGGAAAAACTTACAAGTGACCTTAACAATTGCAAGTCTGAGTTAGAGAGTAGAGATACGACCATAAAAACACTCAGGATGGAGGTTGAACAGCTTCACAGAGCTTTTTCTGCGAATCTCAAAACTAAAGAAGCTGAATGGAACAACCAATTGGAAATGATGACTGGAAATCTCAGAAAGTATAATTCTGAAGTAGTTGATAAAGATGCAAGAATTAAGGAGCTCGAAAGGCACTTGGAAGACTGTCATTCTTCAAGCTTGCAGCTGCAGTTGCAGAATGAGGAGATCTCTTTGATGTTATTGGTGTTACAATACGGAATCTCTGATGCGCTGTTGAAGATTGCAAATGAAAAGGCTGAAATGGACCGGAGCAACAGAGAGAAAGAACAAAAGATTTCTCTACTGATGCAGCGGTTGGAAATGAAGAGTGCTGATGTTGATAAGTTGCAGAAAGATATCGAGAAGGAAAGAGAGAAAGGAGCTTCTTTGTCAAGAAGGATTGAATCCTTGGATATCATCGGTCAGCAGCAGCTTCTAATGCAAAAAGATGTTGACAGGTATGAGGAAATGCTCATTGAATCATCTATGTCCGAGCTTTTCTTAAGAGAGCAGACTTTGCATATGGAAAGTGTCTTGAATAAGAAACTAAGGGAAGTCTGCAGCAATCTAGACAGAACAAACACTGAACTGACCAATAAAATCTGTGAAGGGAATCAAATGGAATTTGAACTGTACATATGGAAGTCAGTTGCGGAACATTTCAAAGTTGAACTTGAAGAAAACTATGAGATGCGTAGAGAGTTGGAAGCTTCTCTTCTTGCACAAGCAGATATTGGGGAAGCCATCAAACAAGAGAAACAGACTCTCATGCGTATGCTAGAAGAGAAAGAGGAAAGAATAGGTAATCTTGAGCAACAGATTGCATTACTTGAGCAGAATCTCAAAACAAGAGAAGCAGGTGCTTACTCTGGAGAGATGGAAGACAAAGTGAGTTTTCTCCACGTTATAGAAGAGAAGGACAGGATCTTAGAGCAGCTCCAGAAAGAAGTTGGGTGGTTAGAGCAGGAATCATTGACAAGAGAACTTGAAGAACTCCTTTTTTCAAAAATTGGAGAAGAAAGAATGATTGAGCACGAGCAAGAAAAGTTTATGCAGCTTCTCGTTGAACAGAAAAGCCAGAGAGTAAACGAATTGATGCAGCTTGTGGAGTCGTTGGAACACAAGTTTAATAGCTCATTAATTTCACTCTCTTCACAGCTTGCTGAGAAACAGGCAGAGATTAATCTGGTCCATGAAGCTTGGGAGAAAATTACTGCTGCCGAGATTATGGCTGCACTGGAAATTGAAGAGAAGAAGCTTTTAATTGTGGAGCTCGAGGATGACATCCGCAATGTACGGCAAAAACTGGAACTTCAGCAAAAGTCAACAAGTGATTTAAAGCAGCAAGCATCAGAAGTTGAAGCAAAATTGGAAACAAAAGAATTGGAAATGAAGAAATTGGGTAATCAACTGAGGACAAAGCTGAAAAACTCAGATGCCTTGATTGAGGAGCTCAGGAGTGAAAAGAGAAATTTACTTGAAGATGTCACCAAATTGTCCTCAGAAAGGGAAAACTTGTTGGGCTTTATAGGGGGGTTTGATGACAGGATTAGTGAGTGTTCCAGTGCAGACAAACAACTGATGGACATGCTGGAGACGATAATGCTCTCTTGTGACAACCATGGTCCTCAAATGGATGCAAATTCGGAAAATGAACATTCTGGCCTCATGAAAAAGAATGCGGACAGCCCAGCTGCAATGAAGAAATTTGAAGCAATTTCTGATGTAAGATCTCCATTCAGAGAGATCAACAGTCAGATGTAAGTGAAGAGAATTGCATATATTAATTGCTACTTGTCTTGCAGACTACGTATTTCCAAAAGATTGTTAGACTTGCCATGCAAATTTATGTAAAGCATGGATTTTTTCCCCCTTTCCCACTTTCTAAAGCTTGTATCTGAGACTGATGTTTGTGTGCGTTGTGTAAGCTTTTATTCTCTTCTATAACAGCTTACTACAAATTCATATGTATTTTCTTCATCACCTTACACTTTTTCCAGTGCATTCAATACTTTTGCCAACGATTTCTTTTCTTTTCTGGAAAAAGAGAGAAACGGGTGTGCTTCCAAAAACTCTCCCATTATTATTGAACTCTCACTTTCAGCATCATCAGAAAAAGGGAGCTCCATCAGTGAAAAAAAATAATAATAATAATAAATAATAGCTTCACAACAATTCAATTGCATATTATGTTTGTCACGTTCCATTTCCATGACCACAAGGGTAAAAATCCAACAATTATTTCAGCGAGATGAAGCCGACTTCTGTGAAAATTCCGCCAATCCCTGCCTCAGAGCTTCCAGGTTCACCCCATTCCCAACCAGAATGCAAGCTACACCCATTTTTGACACCTGAAAATGCCATGAAACAAATTACAACTCTCAGCTAAAGTTGGAGAAAGACAAGATAAAGAATTTAACATGTGAAAAGAACAATGTGGGAACATACATGGGCCTCAAGCTAAAACTTACCGCTTGAATATTCCTGTCTTCATCATCTAAGAAAAGCATCGAAGTAAAAGGTATCCCAGTCTTTCTGTGGATCTTCTGGAAATGTTCTGTCTTGTGACTCCAACTGGGATAAATCTCCTGCACCATTATTAACAACTCATTACCAGTTGGTAGTTCACATCACACCCAAAAACCATACAACGTGGCTGAGATTTCTTCCTCTCTAATGACAATGATATAGACAAAGACAAAAGGGAAAAAACTAAAAAAAATAAAAATAAAAAACCCAAAAAATAACTACTTAACCAACAGGGATTAGAAGCTATGTATCAGACATGTTAACAGATCCACTTACAAGTTTTAAGATTTTTGTCACTTCTCTCTCTGAGTTTTAATTGTGGCGAACTACTCCTTGAAGTCAATAAATTGTTATAAAATATTTCCAACTCTATAAATAATGTTAAAACTGAGACACTTAACGTGTTCTCTACGCCTTTCCATTTTCCATTCAAACTTTAACAGCCATAATCAATTTAAGGGCTATCTGTAACACTTTGTTAAATTCAGTCAAAATTTACTAAACTAGAAAAAAATTAAAAATAAAAAATAAATAAAAAAGAGAAATTTCCCAGTTGTAAACAGTTTAGGCACAGTTGTTTCAAACACCGCAAATCTCTAGAGATGTTTATCATTTTTCCAAACGAAAAGACCAAGGCCTTTTTTTTTTTTTTTTTAAATTTACCTGGGCAACAAACATGGAGTGAATACCCAATTTGTGAAGAAAGGCAGTGGCCATTTCAGGAGTGGGTGTTCTAGAAGCAATGGCCACGTCAATGCCCTTCTCCTTCAGTGCATGCAAAATGCCTAAAGCCTCTCCATACAGATACGGTTCTTCGTCCTCATCGCCAAACTCGCTGATAATTAATTTAATTATTAAAAAATAAACCAACCATGGAAAGACAAAAATCATTTTATTTATTATTTATTTGGCAGAAATTCATCAGAAGCTAAACAAATACAATATCTATTTATATTTAGTAGGGAATTTGATTACCAATAAAAGGGCCAAAGAGTGTAATCGAGATCGAAGACGACCAAACGAGGCAGGTCTCTTTGCTGGCCTATTATCTGCAGAGCCTCGTTCTTCGTCTTCTCATTATCGTCTCCCATGTTCTCAACAAGTCTTCTTTCAACGATTTCGACCCGCAACTTCAGTTTATAATAATAATAATAATAATAACAACAACAATGATTGTGATTTTTTATTTTTGATTTTTGTTTTGTGATTTACTGATTTGCGTTACGGAACTAGGAAAGAACTAGCGTAGAAGACGACAAAATTCACAAATGCTTTCGCAGACCTGTAAAATTCACGAATGGGAGTAGAAGTTTGAACTTAAAACACCGTAGGTAATGTATAAGAGTACATTATAACATTTTTTAACTCAAAACACAATAATGTAATATATAAGAGTACATCATAATTTTTTTTACTTTATATTATAATATGTGACTGTATCAGCTGAAACTTAGCAAACTTTTTATTCCTAGATATGCAAGAATAGGCCGGGCCGGACCTTCTT
This sequence comes from Artocarpus hirsutus, assembly GCA_946598075.1. Lineage (NCBI taxonomy): Eukaryota > Viridiplantae > Streptophyta > Magnoliopsida > Rosales > Moraceae > Artocarpus > Artocarpus hirsutus. Next base: position 52,345 of record CAMOHE010046721.1, on the reverse strand, counting down.
TTTAGGCCCATGCGAGCCATAGGCCGAGCTGGCCTAGCATACAAATTTTATGGGCCCGATCGGGCCTAGCATATAAGAATAACTTTGGTTCAACCCACACCACAGGTCAATTTTACGTGGGTTAAATTGAGCCGTGCTATGGGTTTTGAATAGGCTGTCTCATTTGAGCCTATCTACAAATTACCCATCATGGGTTTAAATGAACCAGCCCATCTAAACATAGAATTTTTATTTTTTTATTTTTTAATTTTTAAACAAGTTAACAAATATAAAAGTTTGAATAGTTAATGAATATAAAAAAAGAGATATTTTATTTATGATTGCTTCGTTAAAAACCTTTCCAAGGAAAAGTCAATTGAACAAAATTTTAGTAAGAAAAAAAGAGTACAATCAAGATAATTATATACAAGATGTTTACAAAATTATTAAAAAACCAAAAATAAATAAAAACATTAAAAATAAATAAATAATGTTTATAATTATAACGTATAACTCCCAATGGGAGTATCACAAATGTCTAAATTTTCAAAATCATCTTGAATTTGTTGGCTTCTTTTGTTAGCATCTTTCCAATCTTTGACGCACATTACTGCCTCTAGAATATCGTCACTCATATGTACACGCTATTCATCAAGTACTCTACCACTATAACAAAATGCTTGTTCACTTGTAATTATAGACACTGCTATGGTTAGTATATGACGAGCAATTCTAGAGAGCATAGAAAAAGTTATCGATTGTGATCTCTAAAATGACAAAAGATTAAACGTATTGAAATTGTAACCACCACTTTGCTCATTGAAACTGAATGCCGCAAAATTTGTTTCCAAATAGTTTTTCAATTCACTGCGTGCTTAAGATGTGGATGATGCATCGAAACTAAATCCAATGTAGCTAATCATACTTTTCCATGAAGAATTATGTGGTACAAATGTAGCACTCGCTAAAGGTATAGGGGATACTGTTTGGCCTTCTCCATATTTTTCATTATATACACTAAATATATTGTTAACTTTTGCTTGCACATTTTGAATGGTCATGATGTTAGAATGCACCCTTAGTTTTTCCCCGATACTTTTAAGCAAATATTCAACACCAGCTAATTTAACTCTTGGATCCAATATAATAGCTATACAATACAAAGGTGGAACATGCTCCTAATATTTTTTGAATTTTTGTTCCATGAACTCAAGAGATTCCTTAAACATATCAAAATCTCTATGTATATTGAAGGTTGTAGCAATGTCATATAATTTACGTAATACATGAGAAGAGGTAGGATAGTACACAGTTGGAGAGTGGCTTCATAAAAAACTTTCAAGAAATTGTAGAAGCATGAAGCAATTTGCAATCAAATTTTTGAAACGGCTTAGTTGGATTCTTCAAGTTGTAATACGCGATTATGACCTTTTTGTATGGTAGGCATGCGTTCAGCATCAAATATGAATTCCACTGGTGTCGCATGTCAGTAGGAAGTTTTCTAGGTTTCATGCTTGCTCGCTTGCAAAGTTTAGCAAACTCTTCAATTCGAGAGCCAGAACTTGCTATGTAACCTAAGGCCGTTTGAATATTTTCCAAATAACCTTAAAAAAATTTCATGTCATCTTGAACACAGAAGTTAATAATATGATAGGCACATCTCTTGTGAAAAAGTGTTCCGCCGTATTATGGTCTCAAAGTTGTCTTGAAAAGGTTAATAGCAGCAGCACTAGCATATCATTGTCAAATGTGATGCTTAAAACCTTTTTGTTAATGCCATAAAAATCAAAAACTTCCATGATGACATCATGAATGGCCTTGGCATCATGTGGATAAGGCATTAGCTGAAGAGCAATTAACCTTTTTTGAAAAGACTAATCTTTATCCACATAATGTGCAGTTACATAGATATAACTAGTTTTGATGCGACCTTCCCACAACTCTAATGTGCATGCAACAGATGTAGTGAATAAACTAAATTCAGTTACTATATTTTCCCTCATTGAATGAAAAACTTTCATGGTGTCAGCTCTTGCGGTAGTTCTTGAAACACGCCTATATTATGAATTATAAGCATTTTGAATGTACTCCTCAAAAGTCAGACCATCAGCAAAACTAATTGATTGTTAAGCACTAGCCAAATATTTAGCATGTCATTCTCTAGCTCTTTGTTGGTCATATGATCAATTAGTAACACTATCATCAAAGCTAAATTGAAGTGTTTGTTGACAACAACCAACACCACATACACCATGCTTAGCTTCGTACTTTTTGCAATGCCTCTCTAAGTTACCAGTACCAAAAAAGGATTTACTTGTAGTCTAGTTTGCACACTTTGCAAATTGCATGTTCTTCTATTATACCATTCTTTTTTATGCACCTTACTAGATCAAAATAACTCCAAACTGGTGAAGTTCATTGCACTTTCCTTTTGCCTTTACGAGTCACTTCGGATGAGCCACCAACTTAAGATGGTCAACTCCAATTTCTTCAAGTGGATCATCAAATTGTTCTTCTTCATTAATCACCAAATTCTAAATGTTGGTTCTTCTTCCATATGATGATACCATTGCTTCCATAAAAATGTGATACCTGTTATTTACCTAACATGTATTATTTTAGTTAAATTAACTATTAGTGTGCCAACTAAAAATTTGTTTCATTAAAATCTATTTCACAATATTTATTTCTACTATTTTTTAAATTTCTTAAAATTTTTTCTATACCTATTTAGTATATTTACTGAAATGCCTTTAGAACTTTTAATTAATTACGAAACTACCATTTGACATTATATACTCAAAAGTCTCCAGAGGTGACAAGCATTACTCAATTCTTACTTGTCCTCACCTATTATGTTCCCCAATCATTTTAACCATTCATTTCTTTCCTACTTTTCTCTCTTTCTTTGTTTTTCTCTTCTCTTTCCTTTCATTTCTTCCATTAAGAAACAACCCAGAGAGAACCAAAGGGAACCTTAAGCTACCTTTTCACAAGAATCTCTACAAATGATTCTTTACAAGCTCAAAGATCAAGGAAACCTAAATATTTTCAAGATCAAACCATAGATTTGAGCTAAGTTTTGAGGTTAAATTTCTAAAACTTTTAATCTTAATTCTAAGTTCAATTTTAGTATGAAAATCATGATTTGAGTATGGATATTCAAAAAAGTATACAAATCTTAACATATTTTCAACATGTTTTAGATGAGTTTTATGCATTAAAAATCGATTTGGGGTCGAAAAATTGTTTTGAAACTAATCTATCCACTTTGGGACGAACTGGGTAAAACTTAGTTCTAGTGAGACACGGTCGATCGCATACAGTATAGTGCAGTCGACCGCATTGAGCAAAATGGGTAGGCCGAGACAGTCGATGGGTTCGATAGGTCAAACTATTGAGTTCGGTAGGCCGATGGTTGAACAGTACTGACAAGCCAAACTTTGGGATCGATCGGCGGGCCGACAGAAGGTCAAAAATAGTAGTTTTGTTTGGGGCACCCAAAACAATGATTGGTAGGCCAATCAAGCAATTCAAACTCACTTGTTTTTCATCGTTTTATGTTACAAATGTTTCAAGGATTTCATATAAATGATTATGGCACACTAATAAGAATAAATGGTAAATCGGTATGATTATGGATTAAGAATTTAGTTAAAGTATGGTTATTTTATACATCGTAGGATGACGGAGTACTTGGAGCTTACGTCGTGAGTTTGGTATTGTGAGTTGGAAGTTATCAACATAGTATTCGTTAAGAGGTAGGGATTCTATTACTCATATTTTATAAGTTATTATGGAATTAAAATTGGTTGTTTTACTGCAAGATATATATATGTATGTTGAACCGCTATTATATGAGTATCACATATGAAATTATGACATGAACTCGTCCTGCATTGTACAGCGAAGAATATGATGATTTGACATGTGTTGTTGTAGATTGAGAAGCATGATTAGGAAAAACTGACTCTATGAATAATAAATGATTATATAAGAATGGTAAGACGTGAAGAAGGCGACAGTTACATCATTGGGCACGAATACCCTAAAAGTTAAAATACAAGGAGGTGATGACGATTCCTTGGGTCAAAAGTTTCAAAACGTACTGTATAGGAATCGATTTGGTAAGGATTTGGGATTTGATATCCCCTCACCAGAACACCCTTGGAATGATTGTAGGTGGTCAAGCGTGCTCACTTGGGTTTTGTTGAGTTGAGTGATTACACGGTGGATATAGATAAGCATAATTGAATCATGAAAAAGTATGTATATTTATGTATAAAACTTGGTAAGAATGATCATAATGTATGCATCGGAATTGAACATGATAATATTGATGATTAATATTGAGAGCTAACTAACCATGCAGGTTTCAATATAGTAATAGTAAAAACCTAAAGGTGAGTAATAGTTTTCTCTATTGAGTATGTTTTCGCTCGTTCACGTATATTTTCATTTTTTCAGGACTCATAATGCGTGAGGTGTGACAGGATACATAGTTAAAGAAGCTATATTGCTGTATTGCGATGGAATTGTCTCATTTGTTGAGAATGTTCTTCATGGAAATGTAAGCATCGTTTGTTACTATCTATGACTGTATTAAGATGTATTGAGGGTTGGAATGATGATTATGACAGTTTTACATTATTAAATTTAAAAATGCTACATTCAACTATGGTTTAATTGTTGTTTATATTTTTTATTTTATTTTAAGAGTTTTCATTTAAGTACTGAGCGTATTTGTTTTAAAGTTTTATTTTTATTTTCTGATTTTTATTTTATTTATTAAAAACTATTAACCCCTACTTAGGGGCATTACAAAAAATAGCAATAAATTAATGTAACACTATTAATAAAAATTAAATAATATAATTACACAATAAAATTAACTTATAACAATACAAAGTTAATTAACAACAAATGAAATAAATTATACCTTCAAGTTTTTTTTCCTTTCTGAGGTATAAGTAAATTTAAAAAGTGGACAATATGTAAGACTTGGGAAGTTTGCTGAATGAGTATTTTTGTGAAGTTTCTACATTTATTTATAGGTAAAAAAAAGTTTTTTTTTTTAATTTTTTTTATAATTTTTTTCTTTCAAATATAATTTGATTAGACAATTCGTTAAAGACTTAAAGTCTCAGCTTTGCACATTGCAGGCCTTCTGTATGACCTCTATGTTAGGCCTGCCTCCTTTATAATTGCATGAGAGAAATCTAATGCCATGTTCACTTAGGGTGAATATGGCATGTATATATTATATAATATTTAATTCTTATATGTATTAAATAATAATTTATATAAAATGTGTAGTATTTTGATGTGATAGTACATGACCTACAAACTTAGTATTCGAGTCTAAGCTTTGCTTCTCAAAAGTAAAGCATGCCTACAAGCAAAAATAAAAAAATAAAAAAAAAAAGAAAAGAAAGGAAAAAGAGCTTACCATGCCTCTTGTGATGTGAAGTGTGAGGCCTTAACTTAGCTTTGCTTCTTCTAAGAAGCAAAGCATGCTTGCAAAAAAAGAAAAAAAAAAGGCTTACCATGATATGATATGTGAGGCCTTCTGTTAGAAAAGGCCATACTTAACTATGTATACCCGTGAATGAACATAAAAAAATATATAAATATATTTTTATATATATTTAAATAAAATTGGACCACAATAGGCCTTCGGTGGGCTGGCATATTGTGGGCCTATATGGGCCTTACATAGGTCAAGATAGGCTAGCCCATTACGGGCCTAGACGTGCCAACCTAGCCGGCATAACCCAAGCCCAACCTGGCCCATGATTTTTCATGGGCCGTGTTAGGCCAGCCCATGGGCTGATATATGTTAGCCCAACCTAGTCCACCAATATTTATAAGCTGGGTCATGCCTTAAACAGTGACAGGCCGTGCTGGCCTAGCCCATCATTATATCAGGATAGGCTTGGGCTGACCCACTAGCCTCGGCCCGTTATTGCATCTCTATTTATTCCCTACAAGATGAAAATATATGGATTTTTACATACAAACAACAAAGAAACAAACAAACTACAATTGGAAAATTTTATAGTTAGATAAAATAAGCAACATTTTTACCAACAAAATAATAAGATGCACTTTGCATGGCTTACGAGTCACGACAACAAACCTCTAAAAATTAAACAACCCTATTGGTAGTAGTATTTCAAAAATAGTTTTATTTTATACATGAAAATGGAATTAAAAAGTTGTTGGAAACAATATCGAAACTGTTTCACAAATTGTGTTTGGTTATTTTTTAGAGAGTTTTTTTTTTCTTTTTTAAAAATGGGAACACCAATTTCGACTCAAACAGCCACAAAAAACTACAACCCTCATAAAAAAAACTTATGGGGTGTTTGGCAGTAGTGGGAACCACTCAGTTTCTACCACAAACTCAGTTATGAACAGTAAAAAGTTCTCACATGCTATAATAACAATAAAAAAAATTGCTACAGTGTAAAACTCTCACATGCTACAATAAAAGTGGTTCCCGCCACTGGTTCTCGCCACTCTTCCAAACACCCACTTATTCATAGATAAATTTGAATGAAACACTCAAGAGGAAGACATATGCATAAAGTTTTATAAGTGAACATTCAAATGGTACACTAAAGATCGAGCACACACAAAGCTCTTTAAGAAATCGTCTATAATCAATGAACGAAATTGAGAGGCCAATAGCACCATTGTCACACCAGCCATTGCCAAGACACAAATCTAGCATACTAAAAATAAAAACTAACACTAAGAACCAAAATAAACACGCAAACAAAATGACATAAAAACTACCATTATTACAACGAATAACACACAAAAAATAGAAGAAAAATCTCGAGTACCACTGCCAAAAGCCTCTAATGAAAGGATAATCAATGAAGGAATTGTTCGTAAAGTCAACCACCTTCGATGGACACGCATTGGAGTCGAAGAAGTGTTACCAAATAGGGTTTCTTGAATCATTGGCGAAAGAAGATGTCACCACCTCCAAAAGAAGCCAACCATTGTGCATAGTAAAATCTAAAAATAGCTTAGCCACCAAATGACAAATACACATTAAAACTCAGCCAAGTCATTTGGCCTTCAAACACTAGCTAGGTTAGACTTGCCCAAATAGAGCCACCACACCATACACTACCAATAATACTAAGAAGACCACGACAAGATGAACCGAAGGAATAACTCTTAAGGCTGGGAGCTTAAAGACAAACTCAAAGACAGCATTAGAGCTCCAACCAACATTTTCTCTTCTTTCTTTATTTCATTTCACTGACCCCTCATAGGGGAAAGAAACTCTAAGTAACTCTAGTTTTGGCTAAGGAATCTTTCTAAGAGATTGTTTTAGGTCTAAAAAATAAAAAAATAAAGTTGTGTTTGACTACATAATATTCAAAAAGGGATAGCGAGAATTTATTAGCGTTAATTTTACCCATCACTCTAGGAAAAAATCACCTATATTCTTTTGATGATATGATATTTTTTTAAAAGTATATTTATCTCAACATTTTAGAAATACACAGTTTTGACTCATTTGATAATAATTGTTTATTTTTAAGCTTAATCTTCTTTGGCCCTTGATATTTAAATTTAAAGTTCTAAGTACTCTGAGATTTTTAAAATATACTATTTTAACCCCTCTCCTATCAAACTATCTATTTTTGGAGAAAATATAATACCAAAATAGCATTTTAAAAGGGATAAAATAATTAAGAAAGCAAATCTAAAACAATTCTGAAAGGAGATATTAAAAAGAAATATGGATTGAGCGACACTATTTAGATACTTTATTTAAGATTTGTTTTTTCTTTTTAGATTTTTTTTCCAATATTCTTGTCTTTTAGTTATTTGTTGTCTCTAAAAATCCTTACATGTCAATTGCTTTATATTTCATATAGTAGTTAGACCTTTAAAATTGAATGCCATAGGGCAAAGTGAGATGAATGCTTATATTTAGGGGTTAGGAGTAAAGCTTCAAAAAAAAAAAAAAAAAAAAAAAAGAAGTAGAAGAAGAAGAAGAAGAGGAATTATGAAAACAGGTGGATTAACAACCTAACACCTTTACCAAGAAACGGCACGTAGTTTGTTTGGCTGGGTACAAAAAACCTCAAAATTAAACAGCATTTTGTCTTTCAAGGAAGCACAACAAGAATTTATTAGGTGTTTCTTTATTTATTTATTTTGGCGGATCGAACTTGAAAACATTCACTTGTGTTATTTTACCTGCCAAAAATAATTTTTGAAGGTTAAGTTTAACTATCCAAATATAAGTTTTAAGAAATATAAGAGGGTGTTTGGTAGAAAATAGTTCGGACCACTTTCTCAGTTATAAACAGTATAAAGCTCTCACATGCTTAGTAACAATAAAAAAAAATCGTCAAAGTGTAAACATGCTACAGTAAAAAAAGTTTTAACGAACGGTTCTAACTACCCTGTCAAATACCTTATAAGTTTCGACTCTTTGGTTAATAAATTATCTCTTTTCATATGGATTCTAGCATGGCAAATGAGGGTTTTAAGAAATGTAAAACAATAATAAAAAAAAAGATTTGATTCCCAACTTGAAAAAAGGGAGCTCCTTAAGCGAAAAAATTAATAATTAATTTAATAGCTTCAGAACAATTCTATTGCATATCATGTTTGTGACATTTCATTTCCATGACCACAAGGGTAATACTCCAATAATTTTTAACTTCAGCAAGATGAAGCCTTTCTTCTGAGAAAATTCGGCCAATCCTTGCGTCAGAGCTTCAAGGTTCACCCCATTCCTAGCCAAAAATGCAAGTTACACCCATTTTTGACACCTGAAAATGCCATGAAACAAATTACAACTCTTAAATAAAGGTGGCGAAAGACAAGATGAACAATTTGACATATAAAAAGGCAACATTTTAAGAACATATGTATGAACCTAAAGCTAAAACTAATCGCTTGAATATTCATGTCATCATCATCAAAGAAAAGCATCAAAGGAAAAGGTATCCCATTATTTCTGTGGATCTCGCTGAAATGTTCAGTCTTGTGACTCCAACAGGGATAAATCTCGCATCATTATTAAGGACTCATTACTAGTTCTTGTTTGGCATTGATTGGTTATGACCAACTTTTCAGTTAAGAACAGTGTAAAGCTCTCATATGCTACAATAAAAGCAAAAGAGTTGCTACAGTGTGAAGCTCTCACATACTACAGTGTTTACAGTTCTAACCAATAATTCTAAACACTATATCAAACAACTCTCAGCCTTTCAATTCAAATTTTAACAGCCGTAGTCGATTTAAGGGCTATCTATAATACTTTGTTAAATTCGATCACAATTCACTAAACTTAATAAAAATACAAAAGAGAAACTTCCCAATTGTAAAAAGTTTAGGCACAGTTGTGTCAAACACTTGAAATCTTACTGTACAAAAAAAAAACCTAAATTTTGTTAGTAATCTTCTTCATTTAAGTAATAGAAAGTGCGTTTAGAAAAACCGCTTCAAACTCAACAGTTTTTTGGTTTAAACTAGTTTTTATGATAATATTTTCTTTTACAAAATTTAAATTGCTATGTTGTTTTGGGTTTAAAATTTTAATTGAAACATGTTTCTAAACTCCTTCAAGATTTTTTTTTTTGGTTAAATGGCTCACCTGGACCGCAAACATAGAGTGAATGCCCAACTTGTGAAGAAACACAGTGGCTATTTCAGGAATGAATGCTTTAGAAGCAATGGCCACATCTATGCCCTTCTCCTTTAGTGCATGGAAAACGCCTAAAGCCTCTCCATACAAATATGGTTCTTCATCCTCATCGCTAAACTCGCTGATGATTAATTTAATTATTAAAAAAAAAATAAACGATGGAAAAACAAAAACAATTTATTATTTATTTATTTATTTGGCAGAAATGAAATTCAACAGAAGCTAAACAAACACAATTTATATTTATATATTTAAGACAAAATTCACGATATCCATCCAAAATTTAACAAAATAACCATTCACGAAACAAAATTAGCTATAAAGACTAATTCTAAATAAAGAAAAGAAGTTTTAAACTATTCATGAATTTATCTCTTGATAAAACTGCCCACTTCTAATTTTTTTTTTTTACTTTTATTTATTTATTTTTCCAGATTCTATTTATTTATTTATTTGTAACAATTCTGATTTTGGGATTCGCTGCCCCTTAGAAAGCTTAGATTGAATAAATAAAGAAGTTTTTACTTTATATAAAATAAATACAGCCAAAGCTAACATCCGATCACATGCTCCAACTACCGTCCTCTCATGAGCCTTGATTTGAATCTCTATGATTAGATTTGGTTGATTGCGATTAAGCATAGCCTACCAATTTACGAAGGTGTTTGACATAGAATAATTTACACCGTTATTTTAGTTATAAATAGTTTAAAATTTTTAAATATTAAAAAAAAATATTAATATAATATAAAAATTTTTATATGCCCTCATAAAAATAAAAATCCAACTACCATGTTTTTAAAATAATTTTGAGGCTCTGAAAGCTTTCGATTCATGCAAAATGACAACTTGCCACGTGGCTTTAAATTTGCTTTTGTTGCCCGTATCATATGTGGTGCACAGTAAAAGGAGTCATATTCTCCTTCCCTCGTTTCGTCGCCTTCACGGCAAAATAAAAAAAAAAAAAAAAAAGGAGGAAAAACCGAGAAATCAGGAAGAAGACTAAAAATAAAAAATAAAAAAAACTCCGCAGCCTCGGATTTTCGGCTTCTTCGCCATTTCTTTTCTCTGTTAAAGGTATTGTTCTGAGCCCTAATTTCGAGTTGAAATTTTTGCTCTATGTCAAATTATTGACCTCAAATGGGTGTATGGTTATATATGAATAGAATTTGATTGTTTTCTCTGTCCATTGTTCCATTTCTTTTGACTATGAAATCGGTTTTTTTTTTTTTTTTTTAGTTTGTGGATTTTCCTGCTTATGATTGGCAGAATCCGAATTGGCAATACTGATTGTTTGTGTTTGATTTTTTTTGTCCATTTTTTTTTTAATTACAAGTAGTAAAAGAAGGGAAGTTTTTTGGTCTTCGTAATGTTATAGCTAAAGTTTTGCTCGTAATCAATAACGATTCTAAGAGGGGAATTCATTTGAATGGTTAGCTATCAAGAATTTATAGCTCTAATACTTAACATAGTTCTGTTTTGAATAATGGATTTATTTGTATAATAATAAGCTGCCAAAGAGGTGACATTTTGAATGAACTTTTTGATTAACCTGGAAAATTTCACCCAATAAATTGATTGCAATACAGGCTTTGATTAACACTATATGATCAGGAAGTTGAGGGTAAGCTTTTATTTCATCGATCGTATATATTCCTGTAAATCATGCACTAATTGTAATAAATGAAACTTGAGCTTTATTTCTTGTGTTGCTCCTTCTTCTTCTTTGAGTATGGCCTACCATATTACTTTTTCAGAGAGGGTGAAGGGTGAGCAAGGATGAAGCAGTGTGGTTGGTGGAAGTTGATTTAGTGTCTGGCAGATAAAGGGGCTGATACTCTTTATGTCTTTGATGCAGCCTATAATCATCAATTGGATTGACCTGGTTCAGGGGTGGTGACGTTTTCAAAGGCTAGTTGTTCAGTTTTTCGAGATAGCTGGACTAAAGTGGGATTTTGTTTATAGCTAAAGGCTAACGGGTTTAAGTGTGATCTTTTGGTCTTATGCTGCTGGAGGTGCCTTCTGACCTGCCAGTTGCAATCCAGTAATGGTTCTTGCTGGCTCGTTGCAATTGTCTTATGGACTTGGACTCTGCAAGAACCAGGAATGCAAAAAACAATTTAAGGTACAATCTGTTTTTAGTACAAACTTTCATCCGGCTATTTTTTCTTCTCTCTGTCCTAAAATAATATTTTCGTTTACAGAATGGAACAGGAAGATCCAGGTTACATTTGTTTGGTTCCACTCTTTCGTCACGTGTTTCGGTATGATTACTGGGTTAAAAGCTCAGAAACAGTTTCCTTTTTTTTTTTAAAAAAAAAAATCTCATGATGTGCCCATTACAGACTTTATTGTCATTTTTCCTTTTCTTTTGGTGTTGCAGTTTCAGCGACAGGATTCTTGGAGTATCCGTCTGTCACACATTGTGTACAAGCCTAGACATACTTTACCTTACAGACACAATGCCTTCAAGTGCCAGTCTTTTCTCTCATCAGGACAGCCATTGGAACTCCCCAGGTTGAAGTCAGCTGCTGTCGCATTAACTAGGTAACCTAATCTGTACTGATCGGATGTGAGTGCAGGTTCACACGAATAAGGGTTTTTTTATCTTTCTTTCTTTTCTTCTTTACTTTTTCTCCCCATATTTGTTTCCATGGTTATACCTTGTGCATAATTATACCCCTTTTTTTAAGTCTGCCGACTTCTTATTTGCATTCTTATTTCATTGTTTGTTGGATAAGAGTTTTTGAACTTTGAAGTTATTGCAACTCTTATCCCAACTTCTAATGTATTAACGGAGGACTTTTCTACATTGCTTTAGTCAGCGAAAACTGCTTGACTACTTATCATATATTTTTGGGAATCCTGGGTAATTTCTACAAGTCTCTTGTGATATATCTGGATTGAGCTTTGCCATTTGTGTACTTTCATTTACCTATCCTTTTTTTTTCCTGCTCTGAATTTATTCATTCTACTTTTCAGCTGTAGATTTATTTCCTGGGAAGATAATAGTCATAGACCTCTAACAATTATTTTCAGATGTAAAACAAATTAACTATTTCTGCTCTCTTGGTTTCAAATATCCTTTTGTGAATCATGTTTAAATTGCTATATAGTCAATTTTTGAATAAAAAAAAAATGAAGGACGTTGGTTCTTGTGCTTTCTATCGAGTGTGTGAGATCAGTTGGTGTCAGCTTAACTAGGTCAGGTTTTATTTCATACACTGTTTGGTCTGACACAAAATCAATTTGTTATTCAGGTCCTTTAATGCTTTACAATGTGGTCCTCTATTGGCCAAGTTGGCCATAGCTGCTGGTATCAGTATTTTGGCTGTTTGGGGTCTGGGGCCATTTGTGCGTCTGACCAGAAACCTGCTCCTTAATGTATGTCTTTCTTTTTCTTAGTTATTTCTCGATTCTAGTGCTTTATTCCATAGAATCCCTGTCTGTTATTGTTTCTGAGATGTTTATAGGCCCTTGATTCTATCTAACATCAGATGACATCCTGCAGAAGAGTGATAGTAGTTGGAAAAAGAGTAACACATATCACATTATTACGTCATATATCCAGCCTTTGCTTCTGTGGATAGCAGCAATACTCATTTGCAGGTATCTCATTCATCATTCTTTTGTATGTTTTTCGTTTTAAATAGAAGTCCCATGGAAAAGAGAAGCTGGAACCACAAGACATTCAGTCTCCATTCTCTCGTAAGGGGAAAAAGAAGAGAAAACTTTGAAAAGTTCAAGAAGTTTAATTAAGGGAAAAACCTCGTCAGTTGACAACATGAAAAAAGGTTTAACTGAGCCTTTTCATCCAAATGGTCCACCGTATGGAATAGTATTGAAACCAAACGTCACTTTCCAGCAATTTAACAATTGAGAAATTGTTTAAGACATCACTAACTGTATCCTTAAGAGAGAGAGCAATGGTGGTTGGGGATTCCTTATAATAGAACTGTAGAGAAAAACAATAAATAAACCAATAAAGAAAGGTAAAGGAAAAAAAAGATCATGCATTTTAGTTTAAATGGCAAACTCTCTTCTGTTGTTTAGTTTGCTTATCAAATCATTACTCTTGCAGGGCCTTGGATCCAGTTGTTCTACCTACAGAAGCTGGTCAGGTTGTTAAACAAAGGCTTCTGAATTTTGTGAGAGCATTATCAACTGTGCTGGCCTTTGCCTATTGTCTATCAAGGTCAGCCTGTTTTCTGCTCATTTAAGTTTTCTCCTGATATTATTATAATTGTCTAAAAGTTTCAGCCAGTTGGGGAGTCTTTGGAGACTTGCTAAAATATTGTATTGCTGGTGGCCAGATTCATTACAACTTCAAGAATATAGTATTGAAGCACGTTTGTTTTAACTATTTAACCAGTCAAGTATTAGCCTACAATATATTCCATCATTTTATACTTCGTTTTCCACTCTTCAAGATGGATGAAAGTGTTTGAGTTGTAACATTTGTTAATAGTTTTTTGTTTTCATTGGTAAAGGTTACTTGTTAGTAGTTGATAGTTGCTTCCATGGCAACTAACCTTACCATTTTCATTCAGTGTCATTCAACAAGCACAGAAGTTCTTCATGGAGACCAATGACACTAGCGATACAAGAAATGTACGTTTATTGCTACACTAAAGTCCGGTTTAATTACATGTCAAATGGTCAAAAATGACATCACTGTAAAATTTATTATTCTTGTACCATGAAATAGTTTGTATGTGGTTCGTTATTTGTAAAGCGGATCAGTAGATTTATGCTTCACTTATGCAGTTTGTGCTTACAAAGTCTCAGTTCTTACACAAAAAAGAAAAAAAAAAAAAGTGTCTAGGAAAAAAAAGTGTCTAGGCAATGATTTTTAAAATAAATATGTTAAAGAATTGTTTTCTCAAAAGAACGAGAAATACATTGTGTGAAAGCTGAATAGATTACGCAAGTGTCATCGAATCCTTTCACAACCTCTGAAAGAATTAACAATTCTGCTTTAAAGAGCTAAATGCAATCCCATAGGTGATATTGTAGAACTTTCTGTTTTCCCTTTCTCCATGTCAAATGTTCAAAAATGACATCACTGTAAAATTTGTAACTCTTGTACCATGAAATAGTTTGTATGTGGTTCATTATTTGTCAAGTGGATCAGTAGATTTAAGCTTCACTTATGCAGTTTGTGCTTATAAAGTTTTAGTTCTTACACAAAAAAGAAAAAAAAAAAGTGTCTAGGCAATGATTTTTAAAATAAATATGTTAAAGAATTGTTTTCTCAAAAGAACGAGAAATACATTGTGTGAAAGCTGAATAGATTACGCAAGTGTCATCGAATGCTTTCACAACCTCTGAAAGAATTAACAATTCTGCTTTAAAGAGCAAAATGCAATCCCATAGGTGATATTGTAGAATTCTCTGTTTTCCCTTTCTCCACATTTGTATTTTTTCCATAACTATTAATAAAATTTTCTTCGTTTCTTTTTCAAAAAATGCAATCCCATAGGTGAGATCAGTGAGAATTTAAATTCTCAGCAGTGTTGATCATCAACTTGTTTTAATATGCTTTCATAACCGCTCTTCATTGTAAATTTGTATTCTGATTAGTTTTGACGTCTCTAACATATCATTATGATTTATTTTCATTGTGTTTCTCCTAAAGGTGTCCTGTCCTGTCATCTCCATCTCACTCTTTTTTGTGAGCTGTCAGAATTCCATTTGTCTTTTTGAATAAAACCTTCTTTCATCCTGCGCAGATGGGATTTCAATTTGCAGGCAAAGCTGTATACTCTGCTGTCTGGATTGCTGCATTTTCATTGTTTATGGAGTTGCTGGGTTTCTCCACCCAGAAATGGGTCACTGCAGGAGGTCTCGGGACAGTATTGTTGACTCTTGCTGGTCGTGAGGTGCAACCATGATTCTATTCTCATAAACATGTTTTATATACCTTTAGCTCAAATTCTAATATTGTTTTTTTTCTTTTTATTTTTTAACTAGATATTTACAAATTTCCTTTCAAGTGCAATGATTCATGCAACTCGGCCTTTTGTTGTCAATGAATGGATTCAAACCAAGATTGAAGGATATGAAGTATCCGGTACTGTTGAGGTTTGTGTCTTTAAAAGCTAAATCCTGAAGAACTTGAGGCATACATGAGTTCATATTTAACTTGTAAGTTTCATGCTTTGGTTCACTACAGCACGTGGGATGGTGGTCACCGACAATTGTTAGAGGTGAAGATCGTGAAGCAGTTCATATTCCAAACCACAAATTCACAGTAAATGTTGTCAGAAATCTCAGCCAAAAGACTCACTGGCGTATCAAAACACACCTTGCCATTAGTCACTTGGACGTTCATAAGATAAATGTGAGAGTTAATTAGATATGTACAGCTTTAAGATTTGCATTTCTGCTACACGCTTTTCATAGGATATCTCTTTTTAATTTTTTTTTTTTTTCTATGTGCAGAGTATTGTTGCTGACATGCGCAAAGTCTTGGCAAAGAATCCTCAAGTTGAGCAGCAGAGATTGCATAGAAGAGTATTTCTAGAGAATATTAATACTGAAAATCAGGCTCTTTTGGTTAGTACCAGCTTTTATAGAAACTAATGATTTTTAGCATCGTGCAATGTTATTGAAGAATGTTGGCCTTCAGAGGAAAATGTGGGAAATCAGAGAATGAAGAACAAGTTTTCATTGATGAGAAACCTGTACGATATTGTGGATACATACACAGAATATAAAAGGAAAAAAACTATCCTATATCAGATCCCTTGATTAAAGGGATTCCAAAGAACCGTTACTCCTAATTCTAGGAATGCAATATTTACAAATTTTTCCTAAAAAAGCTAAACAACTAATAGGCGTATTTTCCAACAAAATAGTTTTATTTTTTCTTTTGTCTATTCTTTTGGATTCTGGTTTCATTTGGTGACATACATGCTGATGCAAGTAGATAGACACACACGCAACAATCTCTGTCTGTTCGTTAAGAGTACATGTATGAGTGTGTTTGTATGTATATGGTATATGATGCCGTGTCTTATATGTTGCAGATCTTAGTCTCCTGCTTTGTGAAGACCTCACATTTTGAAGAGTATCTATGTGTCAAGGTAAGATCATTTTATTCCAAAAAATTTGGTATACCTTCAAAGTAGCTGAAGAAAACAATTGGGAGCTGAGGCTTGGTCAAGTTATCTTTTGTTTTTGAATTGTTATATGTTGCCGCTAAAGAAATTTATATGTGAAATTGTTGTATTGATTTGTTATAGATCGATAGACTTGGTCAAGAAGTTTATTGCTCTATCAAGAATGAGATTTTAAGCATAGGATCTCAAATAAACCCAATATGGGATTTGGGAGCATGACCAAACTCCATTCACTAATTTTTGCTTAGAAGCTCTGTTTGAAATTTGTTGACAAAAGCTAGTTACTGCAAGAACATAAAATCTTGAAAAGGGTGTTTGGATGGGGGCATGTTTTTCATTTCTTTTGGGTAATTGGAGTATGAGACATGGTTGAAATGTAATGTTATGACAACAGTTGTAATGATAATGAATTTAAAGCATCTACATTCAAGCATAGAATTTATTTGAAAGAATGTTCTTTATTCTCTGTTTTAATTTTTAGAATGGTAGCTAAGCAATTCAGTGTGAAGGAACTTCACAATAAATTTAGTACCCGGCTTTTTTCTCCTGATAATTGTCGTTGAAGATTAAGCTCACTTTTGGTGTACTACCCGAACAGGAAGCTATACTGTTGGATCTTCTCAGAGTCATCAGCCATCACCGGGCTAGGCTTGCTACACCAATTCGTACGGTTCAGAAAATATATAGTGATGCCGACTTAGAAAATGTGCCATTTGCGGATTCAATATACAGTCGTGGTGGAGTTTCAAATCGCCCATTGTTACTGATTGAGCCATCATACAAAATTAATGGAGAAGATAAAACAAAAAACCGTGGCGCACGGCCAAGTGGAGAGCGAGATGGAAAGACCACAGCACGGCCCTCATCTGATAACAAGATAGATGCTAAGGTTGGAGCACCACCAGCTTCAGACCCCAAGACGAAAGAAACACCAACATCTGACAACAAAGGAGATGCCAAGGCAGGGGGAACAAGAAGCTCTGATGCCAAAGAGGATGCCAAAATAAGTGACAAGGCGGTGGCTAAACCTGCATCCAAGACAGATTCTAAAGTCACGGAAGCTGGTTCTGAATCTGGCAATGGAGCGAGGGGCTCATCATTCGATACTTCAACTCAAAAGAGTCCGAATAGCAAGCAGCCTAAGAGTACCACTTTGGGGAATCAGAAGAGTACAAACAATTCTACATCCTCAACATCAGAAATTGGTGCTGAAAAATCTGGGGTATTTTCAACTGCTTCTCAGGGGAAACAAGAAACAGAACTAACGCCAGTTCCAAAGCCACCACCGTCGAAGCCTGTGCTAGAAGATAATATATTACTTGGTGTTGCATTGGAGGGATCAAAGAGAACACTTCCCATTGAGGAGGACATGGCCTTGCTTCCAACGCACGCAGAGGTTACAGAATTGGCTGCACGCCGCAACGGACAAGGATCTCCTACTTCTGATAAGGACAAGAAAGATGGCCAAATCCCATCTAGCTCACCTTCTGTTGATCAGTGAGGTCATTTAAAAGATTGATTAAGGTTTCCCAGCCTTTTGGGCACTACTAAATCTAGTCTAAGAACTCCGTGTTTCGCTGCAACATTTACACTGTGCATGGTCACACCATACTTGTCATATGTAGTGATTTTCGTCTGTATCTATTTTGTAGCGTTTGTTGGTCTGCTTTCATTGACCAACATGCATGAAACAGAAATGTAAACTTTTGCCAGATTTGAGTCGAGATACTTGTTAACGTTAATAATTTTTCTACTGACGACCATGACGTGCGTTTACACCGGCTCTACTATAAGCGGTATGGAGAAAATCCAAAAAATACCCCTCGAATTTTCGTCCATTTCCACGTTTGTTCCTATATTTAATTATCCAGTAAGTATTCTTTGTTATCTATCTATTCAAAAATTATCATCTATGTTTTCAAAAAGAGCGAAAAAACACCTTAAACAAAAAGTTTTTGAAATACCAAAAACAACCTTATTCGTTACTGTTTAAAAATAATTTGCCATTAATTATTTAAATTTTCTTAAAACTAAATAAAATCAAGAAAACAAAGAGTCAATGTGTTTGGCTTGATTAGTCCGATAAGTTTATTTTGACCAGCCGTACATAGACGACAAGGGCATGAGATCCTATGTAGGGTTAAACCAATTAGACCTGATAAACTTTCGGATTTCTTTTATAATTTATAATTATATTTAACTCTCTCTCTAAATCTAAGTTCTTAGTTAATAACATTTTAGATAATGTTCAACTAGTTAAAGGGATATTTTACATCTTCTTAAAAACATTGGAGATAATTTCGGGATAAATTAAAAACATGACTTTTTGGATTATCAAAAATATGAGATTTAGCTAAAACTCGGCGATACCTTTTGAATTTTTATTTTTATTTTTATTTTTATTTATTTATTTTTTTTGTATCTGCACTAACTAGTCACGTTTTCATTTGGTGAAAAACAAAGGGGCAGAAACATTTATAAAATGAGAGTAAAGATTATAAAAAAAACAAAGTTAACTTCTCTTGTGTGAACCAAAAAAAAAAAAAAAACTATCAATAGGACTCTATATTTAAGCCATTAGATCTGTATCATAAATCTAAGTTTGACCAGATGCAACGGTTAGAAACATACCCTACTAGTATGTGGTCTCGTAAGAAAAAGCCCTAAATAAATAAATAAATAGTGATCATAAATAACTACGGAAGATAAATTATTTAAGTTCTCGCTAAAAGTTTAAATATTGTTATGGTTATTATTTGAATAAATTAAATGAATGCTTGTTATCGAGCAAAATTGCACAATACTAATAACGACTTTAAATTCTATACTTTATTGAGATAGACATTTACTTCTCAAACTATAGCTTAGACGAACCAGATTTATTGTTCTCATTTTGTTGTCTACTTGACCGTCTCACCACTTTTTGGCACCTCGGTAAAAGTTTATACACAAACTCTAACAAAAACCAACGCAATTAAGTCTTAGAGTGTAAAAGCAAAGTTGAGAAATGCAAAGAAAAAGATGAACAAATGCTTAGCTATGGAGCTGATTCATTGCTGCAAAGAATATATGTACAAAAGAATAATGCCTTTGTAGTATATAGACATGTCTAGCATCTAGAGTCTAACTATACAAATAGTAAGAATAGTACCTACAATAACATAAAAAAAAACTAACTAAATCAGTTCAGTATATACTAGATAGTGTTACAGTGTCATGCACACTTACGATGCTTTAAAATCCCCCCTCAAGCTCGTTGGTTTGGGAAGGACAGTGAACTTGGACCTCATATTGGGAAAACATTAAGAGGGAGAGCCTTATAACATCAGCCAGTTGACCTTCTGAGCAAAAGTGTTGAATAAATAGTTGTTGCATAAAGTTGCCTTGGACAAATTAGTTATCAAATACCACATGTTTGGTCTCCGTGTAGAGGAGGGGATTGGCCGCAAGCAAGTTGCAATTGTCACAAGGAAGAACATGAGCAGAAGTGAGAGGCATAGAAAGCTAGTGGAATAGAGACTTAATCCAAGAGATTTCTGATGCAACATTAGCCAAGGCTCGATAGCCAGATTCAATTTTGGACTGAGAGACAGCACGTTGTTTAGAGGAAGATCAAGAAATGAAATTAGGGCCTAGAAAGAGACGATAGCCCCATGTCCTACGACTGCGTAATATTTCAGTCAGCCCATTGAATTGAATCTCTCTATGTCGTGGGGATTTTCCTAACAAGATTAAGGCATACTCTTCGGTGTCCTCTAAATACATCATCTTGTAACAGTGATGATAAACATGTGTATTACTGCTCACAGAGAGGAGAGATGACAGTGAACTCATCGCCCTCACCGTTTGATAATTTATAGCATCATGCTAATCTATATTTTGCAATTATGATTTCTATTATGGAAATTCCCATTATCATAATGGTAGATTCAAATATTGATTGAGGTACGTTTGACATATTCTCTCATTCATGTTGCAATTAGAAATAGATTGATGATCTTGGGAAAAAATTCATGTTTATTGATATTGGTCATCTTGTATTATTATTGTTTAATATAGTTGTAATTTGCAACACAAATAGCTACTGTTTTGTGACATGTGGATAAGAATGGGTGTGTAATTAACGTTTTATAGACGTTGAATATGCGTCCAGTACTACAATTCTCTCAGTCAAGGCTGCCATTGACAAAATTGTTTTCTAGATTGGGTTAAACATATCAATATTGCAAAGATAAAGTTATGATGGAACTGGCAATATGGAAGGTGAATTTACTAGTCTCAACATACTTGTTTTGGAAGAGAATACATATGTGTTTTACATTCATTGTTTTACTCATCTTCAACTTCAACTAGCATCTGCAGTGTTGGCAAAGAAGCAAATACAAATTATATCACTTGTCAATGCAGTTGCTAATTTGGTAAATGTTGTTACAGCTTCATCTAAGTATTGTGACATTATTCAAGAGAAATATGTTACTTTAGTTCTTTAAGAACTAAAAAGTGGTGACATGTATAGTAGACGAGGCCAAAATTATTGTCTTACTCTTAAGCATTTTGGCGATATACATTAAGGTACACAATGATACTTTGATTAGTCTAATTCATGTGTTTCTATATATGATGGATGTACTTAAGAAGATTGTTGATGAAAAATCAAATTAGGAGCAAAAATGTGAAGCAAATGACTTAATGGACGTTATACAATCATTTGCATTTGTCTTCTACTTACACTTGACGAGAATTATCTTAGGCATTACAAATGAATTGTTAAAGGCATTACAAAGAAAATATCAAGATATTGTTAATATCATGAATCTAGTGCAAATATGCAACAAATGATTCCAAATTATGAGAGACACTAGATGGGATTCATTATTTGGTCAAGCCTTTTCTTTTTGCAAAAAATACAACACTAATAATCCTTGTATGAATGACAAGTTCATAATTCAAAGTCGACCCTAACATAACGCGTAAGAATTTACAAACTTGCATCATTTCAAGGTTGGTATATTTTATGTCGCTACTTATATGCAAGTTCAAGAATTAAATGAACCTTTCCTAAAAAAAATTAAATGACCGTTTTATGAAGCTTAATACATAGTTGCTTTTTTGTATAGCATGTTTGTGTCCTAGTGATTATTCTCTTCATTTGAAGAAAAAAGGTGATGATTTTGATTTACTAGTGTGTGAAATTTAATTACTTTTTCATCTGTATTATTCCATTTGCGTAGAAAATTTATTTCATTTTAATGTATTTAAAATTCTAGTCATATTTTGAATTTTTTAATTCGTCCTCATTTAATTAGAGAATTACCAAAATACTATCGTAGCTCTCCACCAGCTTTCACGTAAATGCCCCTTTCCCCATACATAGAGATTCCACATTTCACTCCCCATGCTAGACAAAAAAAAATTGCCTTATGTTTTTATTTATTTGTTAATTTTTAAAAATCTCACTCACTTACACACTCAAACACACACCTCACTCCCTCTTTCTCTCCCCCTCTCACATCATATATTTTCTCTCCATTTTTCGAATCTCAAACTCCCTCCGTTCCTCACAAAAAATTAGAAACTTGAAGCTCCATTAGCACACAATTTAAGGATTTTTGGAATGGTTTCAAGAGTTCTTCATTAGAACAAGTGTTGAGGTAAGTTCTTCAAAACTAAAACCTGATTTTCTTGAACCTCTTCATAAATTTGAGTTTTTCATTAATTATCTAATTTTATTCTCAGATTAAGACGTGGGTTTGTGGATCTGTTATATGTTTTTGTGAATAATGAACATTCATTTGGCTCGTTAATCATGAAAAAAGCGTGCTTAGCACGTTTAATCCATGAATAAATCTTCCAAGTGTAAGATGGGTATGAGTAGATCTTTGAAAAAATTGGATTAGAACATGATAAAGTTTATTTTCATGAGTTTGAATATGTAGGAATAAGTTTATAATGTTTTGATTTGTTTACCAATGGTTTATGTGTTGATTTTATGCTTTGGGAGTCGTTTATTAAAAAAAAAAATCGAGTAAGCACTCGAGCAGGTTGAGGTTATGCGAAGTTGGAAATTTTCCAGTTTTGTGTAGACGGACATGCTGGTTTTGAATACCGAAAGGTTGGTCATGCCCAAACAAAAGGCACGCTATAATGAACAAAGTAACAAATTAAGCATAATGTTAACTTTTATTGTAAAGTTCCATCATTTAAGTTGGTTTCTCTAACTCCTATGTGACTTAAAGGTCAAAATGCTATTTGGAGCTTATAAAGATCACGTATCGGACTTGGTGAGCTTACATGTAATCCGTAGATTGTACATGTTAAAACGGTAGAATTCTCTTTTGTTCCTTGGTAGCCATATTTTAAATATTGTTTTTGCCATGAAAATGGTTGTTTTGAGATAAACATCTTTTGATATAACTGTTTTGTGGATTATGGTTTTGTCGAAATAAAGAATTTAAGAAAAATACATATTCATGTAAGTATCATGAGCTTTGACGTTTTTAGAATATGGAATTTAAAAATAAGATTTAGTCCAGAATAAGAAATTTTGAAAAAAAAAATATTTTGAAATGCTGTTAAAGAGTGTATGCCTCTAGACGGTTGGTTTTGTGTAATAGCCATAGAGATCGGGTTACGTGTACATGAGTAAATTTAATATTCAAAATGTTGATCAAGCCAGACAATTAGTTGATAAAAAATGGAAGCAAAAAAGGCAGTTTTTGAATTTTGGGCCAAGTAGGATGGCCGCAGTTAATAATAAAACAGATTGATAGAGTCTCAAACGACTCGTCGTCTAAAGAAGGCAACACCCCAAAACGACGTTGAAGTGACATATAATAGAAACAAAGACATAGTTAATGCATATAATAACGATCAAGACGGCGACTCTATCCTCCAAGACAGTAAGATGGTCCACAGGGAACAGAGC
The DNA here is from genome assembly GCA_946598075.1 of Artocarpus hirsutus. NCBI lineage: Eukaryota > Viridiplantae > Streptophyta > Magnoliopsida > Rosales > Moraceae > Artocarpus > Artocarpus hirsutus. Next base: position 28,629 of record CAMOHE010046721.1, on the reverse strand, counting down.
TCGAAATCCGAGTCTTAATGTTGGGGGTCCCAAAAAGGTACCCATGCCGAACAATAACAAATCAAAACTAGTTGAGCAATCCGCTGATGCCACCATGAGATAAGCCTGTGTCTCGGTCCGAGCTCGATCAAAAGCTCCAATCGTATACAATGACTCTTGGTTGCCCAGTTTGCAAACAAGTGTGTTACACCATACATAGTAGACTAACATATCTACGAACTAGTCCCAGTTGATTAAACCTAGTACTTAATGAGTTCAAATTGTCTCATTTGATCAGGTCCAACGTTGTGCCGAAAACCAAACCGCATTGATCACGACGTGTGAAGGGAACCACGACCACCCGCTGCCTATTGCAACTCTGGCGATGGCTTCGACGGCCAGCGCGGTGGCGAATATGTTGTTGTCGGGCTTGATGTCAAGCACTAACGGGCTAATGAACCCGAATATAATTGACCCTTGGGGCTTGCCCGTCAAGCTCGATCAAGTACACCCTGCAACATGGCTGATTAAGGCTAATACTATACGTATTTTGATATATATGAAATACAAAAGTGAATTGTGAAAATTCATGATGTATGATTTCTATCATCATTTTAAATTTTAATTTTTAAAATTAATTATATTGTTTTGTTAAATTATATCTTACTAGGATTTTCGCTCATTTCTATGTTTTGTTTTATTTTAAACCTCTTCTAGGAATTAATAAGAGTAAAAGAAGTGTCAAGATTTTCGTGATAATTCTGGCTTTAGTTTATGTTATTTCTAGTACGGAGCTCATGGTTAGGAATTTATTTCAATTGGATGGTTAGAAATTTATTTCAATTTCCAAGACGGTTGTTGTACCATGCCTATGTTAATACGCATTGTACTATAGTCAGTGCATAAACTGCATCATTCAATCATGGTCATGGAGTTTTATTTTTTCAAAAATTTTATTTCAGGATGACTTGTGCAATTCTTAGGTCTTAGAGACTCCGGACTGTATGTTTTTATTTTATTTACCTTGTATCTAAGTCATTTTATTCCTTAAATCTATTTATTTCTTATAAATTTCATTTAATTTAATAAATATTTATTAAATCCCTAATAACACCAACCATTGGTTTATTAGGGATTTAATAAAGATTGGTGTTATTAGGGATTTAATAAAGATTTATTAAATCCCCAATAACACCATTCAATCATGGTCACGAGTTTTATTTTTTCAAAAATTTTGTTTCAGGATGACTTGTGTAATTATTAGGTCTTAGAGACTCCAGACTATATGTTTTTATTTTATTTACCTTGTATCTACTTTATTTTTTTCTTTAAATCTATTTATTTCCTATAAATTTCATTTAATTTAATAAATCTTTATTAAATCCCTAATAACACCAACCATTTGTTTATATGCTTATGACATTTTCACTTTCTTCCAATTACTATAGTTATGAATATTGTAAAAAGAAAATCCATTGCCTATTTGAATGAGTGATTAATAGTTGAATGAGATTTTTTCTTTTTTTTTTTATTATGGTCTTTTTACGTTTGAATTTCTCTTAATTCTACGTTCCTGAAATAGATCCTACTCTTTTTGTTCTTATCCGCGGTCTATGGTGGGGCCTTGGGCTATATCTATTGTGGAAACATTGGCACCAGCTCTTAAATGGTCTCCTTAGGTTCGGCCATTTATGGAAATGTCATGACTTTATCAGTTCATTAGGTTTGTCCTGGAGGGCACCTATCCTTTCTGTAGATAACACATCCTTTCCGAGATGGCTCTTAGGTGGAGTAGGTGGCACCGATTATCTGGTGCAGGCTTTAGGTCTGACTCAACCTAAGTTTGGTAATGATCGGGGAAGATAAATTTTATGATTATTAACATCAATGGTCCTTAAATTTTGGGGTTTCTTCCACTTCATCTCTTGAACTTTAAAAATCACTATTTTGCCCTCTAAACTTTCAAAACTCCTCATTTTATCCCTTGAACTTCCAAAGCTCCTCACTTTGTCTAATGAACTTTTGATTTTCCATTCAAGTAGATGGAATTAAGCTTACGTAATTCGCTCATGAGTCCCTATGTGGGTAAAAATGAGATGTTATTACTTGTAAGTTTTGTTTTATATTTATATTCTTACTTGGGGATTTTTTTTAATATCTAAACTTTCATTTAGGAAGGGTTTATATATACATTTCTTCTCATCTTTAACTGTGTAACACTCATTTAATATGTCGATATTGTTCGTCGATATGTCTTCGTCTTTAATGCGTAACTCGTCTTCTTTATTATTCAAATTCAAATTTTGGCGAACAATATCGAATTATTAAATAAGTTACACATTAAATATGAAAAGAAATGTGCAGACAAATCTTTTTTAAATGAAAGTTCAGATAAAAAAATTAAGTGAAAGTTTAAACGTAAAACAAAACTGGGGAGTGATAAATCTCATTTTTGTATTTACAAGTGACCAAAGTGTGAATTACGTGAGTTTAATTCTGTCTATTTGAATTGAAAAATCAGATGTTCATAGGACAAAGTGAGAAGCTTTGAAAGTTCAAGGGGCAAAGTATTGATTTTCAAAATTTAGAGGATAAAGTGATGATTTTTAAAATTTAAAGGCAAGGTAGTAGACCTTAAATTTTAAGACTATTGGTGTTAATAACCTTAAATTTTATACAATTGATAACAAAATCATGTACAACGTTTTAAAGTCCCAAAACGCATAAAGAACAATCATAATGGATTTAATTTAGTAATAATAGTAAAGTTAATATTTTAGTATTTATAATGTTCTCAAATTAAGCCTCCTAAAATAAAATTTACCCTCCGCCACTGTGCAGTTCTCGATTGAGATTGGATCGTGGTGTTGTGATGCTTGAGTTCTCATGTTATCGATAATTTGATGTGTCTGCAGTATTATTTTGGGTTTTAACAAGTTTGATTGCCACACTTTCTTCTTCGTTCTTAGTTTGGCTGCAAGATTAGGGCTACAATATCAGTTTGAAGCAAACAGAGCCGGAAACTACTTTGGTAATAGAGAAAGATCTGCGGTCATCTTGCTTGCATGAATCAGCAGATGAAAATAAATTAGCATCTTTTTTTTTATGTCCCCATGTTGGCTTTGTTTGACAGTGAAGTTAGAATTTAGTAGTTCTATCTTTTATAGTGTAACACTCTTACATGTATGTCAAGTTTCAGCTATATTTTCAAACACACGTTGTTTGAAATGTCTTTGGTACTGTTTGACAAGCAAAAGAACGAAAACTGTTGCTGGAGCTTTGAAGTGACGTAGGCCCACCTTGGTGGAGCCTATGCGCCGCTTCTAACGCCGACCTAACTCAAGTCGGATGAATAATTCTTTGAAAATGAGAAAGGAAAAACTGTATTTTGTTTACTATAATACAATTAGACTGGCAGATGGCAATGAAATTGAGCACCACCGGAATTTTGCATAAGCCCATTGGAGCTTGTGCACAGGTACGGCCACGCAAACCTTGCAATGTTACGCCATCACACCCGGTCTCCAGTGGCGTACAAATATAAGGTGAAGTAGGACACATAAGCCAATGAATATTATATGAAGTGATTTCTTCGATATGCATGCCACACAAACAGAATAAGAACAAATACAGTCATGAACCACTGTTTTATATTAGTATCACATCCTTGTTTCGGTATAACAATTGCAGACAACAAATGTCGTTCCCAACCATAAGACAATCAACTAATAGTACAACTCAAATTTCCTAAATAATCGTGTTCCAATCCAACATCCCACAACGCATCATCTAGTAGAAGTAGAAGCACCTGTCTAGTTTTACTATGAATGTGAGAGAGATGATTGATTATTCCTTATTTATCAAACAAATACAAGCAACAAGTAGTACATGTGGCAACAAATATTTGAGTTTTGAGATACAGAAAGCCAGCATCGCCAACTTCAGTTATATTTCCTTAATTAAGCTTGGCACATGCAATCAGGTGCAGGGTACGTGTAAATGGACTGCTTGGGCATTCTTAATCTGATCTGCCCTTGTCTGCTTTGGTGACCCTCAAAGACTGACTGCTGAAATTCTGTCCAACTGATGCTTTTATTCAGGAAGAGTTGACCCATCAATGCCATGTTTGGCCTAATGGTCTTCAGATTATTGTAAGTACGATGTCCCACCTGCACGACAAATCATAGAAACTCCATTATTTCCTCTATTTTATTAACTTTTTTTTTCAAAAATTAAAAAAAAGCACTACAAGACATGCTTAGAAGAGTTGAATTGATATGAATTTTTTTGGTGTTATTTTATCAAGAATACATAGTGATTATTGTAATGATTTTTCAATTTTATGCTAAAAAATTATATAGTAAGTATTATAATCATTTTCATTTTTTCTACTTATAGAATATTCCTTTTTTTTTTCCTACAATTTCAGCATGACTTTCTGCTATTAGTCTTAACTCACCCTTTGTTTTGCTGATAGCCCAGCAATCCGCCTAAGCCCACTTAGTGGAAGCATGAAACTATGATATTTATAAACTAATCTTTTACTTCACCCTGAGAAGGGTGATCACTTATTTTTAAAATCAGCATTCTTAAGGCCAAAAAGTCAGGTATAAAAGGGGAGAAAGCTTTTATAAAAAAAAAGAAAGATTGATAGAAAAGAAAGATATAGCAAGTACATGCGGTTAGCAGGAATCAATCCTGCATTGTTAGCTTGGAAGGCTAGGGGTTATAGTCAGACATTGATTCATCATTTTTAAGGTCTTTAATTCAAAACCATCAAATAGGTTTTGAATTAAAGAAATTTATATGTAAATTACGGTCGACCTTGATTTCCTGATAACTTTTAACACTCTTCCAAAGTCTAAGGCCGTCCCATTTAGAAATTTATATCTATGAACTGACGATGGTCAATAGCACACAGACAAGTGAAGTGCAAGACGGTTTTTGACCAATTGAGTGTTCAATCACTATAAGATGAATCCAGTAAAAGTGTTTGTGATTGTGGTAAACATATTTAGAACTACTCACCATAGCATTGTGCATGTTTCCAGGAGAAGCAGAAATAAAGATGTCACTGTGCATGCTGACATAGTAGTCAACCGCAGCTAATAGAGAAGCCTTTCCTATGATCTGGGACCGTTCTTCGAAGGAAGCAAGGCTCTTTTTGTCTTCCATAAATGGAAATAATTGTCGCAAAGTTGAAATCCTGGCTTCGCCACCATACACCTAGAAACCAAGAGAATTTCACGAATTTAAATTTCTGGGAAATTTGGTGTAAATTTAGGTTTAAAAACGAAGAGTTTGACATATGAAGCCAAAAGGATGACCGCTGTTGAGATTAACAGGAGCAACATTCCAACCTTGTGGGAAGCAAGATATAGACGAGTACTGTTGTCGAAGCCCAGTGCTGCTAGAAGAATTCCAATCTCTTCTGGAGTCAATGGGCAACGCCCCTGATTCCTCAACTCTTCATCGGTGAATTGGGAGTTAAGGACCCTTCCTTGCCAAATGGTTTGTCGATACTTTGCAAGAGCCAGCTTTTCAGCTTTTCCACCACCAAAATCACAGGCTGAATGGGCTGCCATATCCTGCAGATTGATAAAGGTTAATGACGGTGCACATCGAGTAGATAATCTTTTTAATAACTACTATGAGGGGGAAAGCTAGAGATCATCCTGAGGTAAGCATGTGCCGCCTATGTAACATTTACAGATGTATTATGGTTAATACAATGTGTTAACTAATTTATGCAATTACCTGACCATCACATATTGATCAATTGCATGAAAAAATTATGCACATCGGGAAGTCAGTCAATTTGCAATTTTTTTTTCACACACAACCAAGTCCAAAACATGAGGATCTTGAAATCCAAGAATCAGTAACCATGAAAGCAAACGTACAAAGTTGCATGAATCAGTTACATGAGAGGGGTATACCTTATCAAATCGTAGGTGCAACGTGACAAACTTCCCTGCCCTCCGTCTGTCTGCGGTCTCCCGTAGGTAGCTGGTCCCAAGTGCAGTTCTTGTTTCAGAAGGATACTGGAGTCGGCTGACAAGAGCATCACCTAGTGCTCTAACATGAGGAACAAAAGCTAACGCATGAAAGTTGACTTTACAACGCAATCGTTGAATGTCCATAGGCAAGTTGTCAAATGCTAGACGGTGAGAGAAAGGAGATATTGCAGCAATTCCATAACTGAGACATAAACAACATTCTAAGGATTCTTGGTATATCATGAAGTTTCAAGGGAAAATTTTAGACATTAAATAGCTTCAGCCCAAGGAGGAAAGTATTAGGAAAAAACCAGATTCAGACAAAATCTCAACAAGCAGGTAGGCAACCACAAACCTTTCTAGGACAGGCAAAACGTTCTCCAGGTACCAGTTTGCTGAAGCATGCAGTGGGGCTGTTTTGATTCTGGTTAATCGGATGGCAGTCGAGTAGAATTCCCGTGTGCTCCACGAGAATTCAAAAGGTAGCTCTCTGACTATAGAAACATCATCCTTCAACACGCCAATAAAGTGGTCGACATCAAATATATCCTCAAAGGAGCTGCAAACAAAGAAGAATACGTGTTGTCTTTGAGATTCATCTCCTTCAAAACTAGAGAGATAAGAGAGCAAATATAGGAATAACAAAAGAGAACCACAACTTGCTCTAACAAGTACCTTGAATCCCGCCAAACAGGATTCACCTCCAGATATGGAATCACAAGAGTTGCATTCAGAATTTTGGCAATGGCTACAGCATCACATATCTACAAACAAAAATTGAAACTCAGATAAAAATTCATGCATATTTAAACAAAATCTTAATACACAAAGGGTACATTTGTATTGTGTATTCTTTGGACTCAATGGACTCAAATTTGGATTCGAGTATCAAGAATTTTTTGGATACGTGTTTGTTTCTCTCGAAATCCAAATCCTTTAAGTATCACGAATCTAAGTTTTTAAAGTTCTAACCTCCCTCTAAACTTTTGATACTTGGATATCTTTACTACAATAAAAGCTGAAATTCTCTCTCCTATATTTGAGCAAAATCATAACTTCTTCATTTGATATCCAAATGAAATGATTCTTTTTTCATCGTGTTCCTAGTGAAGAGAAGAATAAATTAATATCTATATTGCGTTTTTTTTTTTTAAGATCATTAACATTAAGATTTTATTAAAGTTGTCAATAAATTAAAAACTATTTTCACTACCTCTCCAAACATAAATTTCAATTTTATTCATATTCATATTAAAACTTAAATGCACATCCAAATGTCAATTTGGATAACAATTCAAATCACTAACTCAAATCCTAATACAAATCACATAACTCAAATCAAATCACTAATTCGAATCCATTTACCAAACGAGCCCAAAGAAGCCTACAGATATTCTAGTAGACTTGTGTTAGAGAATATACAACTTAAAGATTCAAATTCCTACCCCCATTCTCTGCTGGTTCAACCCTCCATCAAGAAAAACCTGAATATATCCCGTGGACTTCTCTGGCAAAGCTACAAAATTGCACAAAAATAACACAAATAAAACAAACACATTAGTTTTACAACTCCTGTCTTAGAGCTCAGCAAGAACCCAAAGATGTTAACTACCAATGCATGGCTTATAATTTATCTTTTTCTAATTTACTCACTAGGTACAATTGAAGATTCAACACATTGCTTCCACCCTTGGTTACCCAATGGAGTCCAGAGATCTGATTGCTGTGTATTCGACTGCAAGAACGGAAAAAAAAAAAATCAATATTCACTTCTACTACCGCAATCAAATTTCACGAAGTGACATGTATTGCTTGCAATCAACCCTTACTGTTTCAGTGTGTAAGGCGGTCTTCAGCAGCCGCGAGTGTTTTGGTTTTGGAACATTCCATTCCTGAAAACTCATTAAGTAAATCGTCTTAACAAAATCGAAGATCATGCTACAATTTTTTCTTTTATTATATTCATGAGGAAAAGGAAATACAAATATATAAAAAGGTTGATCACCCAATCAGTACCCTAAACAAGGACCAAAAATCCTCCAAAATATTCTATATCAAGCCCAAAAGCTGGCTAATCATATTGCCAGTTTTCAACCATAAAACTAGGAAATTCTCAAAAAATGTAAATAATCACTAAATTCTAACAAAAAGCACTACAATTTACGCCCTCGAAAAGTTTATTTAATCTATTTGTGCAAAAATTTATAGCACACTGAGACACAGCAATTCACAAGATCACCTGGTGGCAAGACAATTTACATCGGGTAGAATAGGACTGGCCTAAAACATATTTCTGATCTATAAACAACATCTCCTCGGACAAGGAAAACCAACACTTCACTAGCCGACTTGAATTTTTAATCTTTCATTCACTGAAAAACCCCTAATATACATACATATATATATATATGTATGTATGTATGTATATATATTGCTCCTAAGCTCATTGGTCACCATTGCAAACATTGAAAGCCATTGAAAGCCATGAGCTATTTAACGACAGAGACTCACCAAAAACCTAAATAGACCCAAACGGACCTAAATATAAGAAAGTTCCGGAATCTCAACACTCCTTATACGTTTAAATCAAACTTTCGGCTGTCCCTTGGCCAATAATTTAACGGTCTTCTGGAGGCTATTGCTTATTTTTAATTGAGAAAACAGGATCACAAAACTCTAAATAGTACAAAAAAAACATCTCCGTACCAAAAAAAAAAAAACTAGTTCCAGAATTGTCTCCGTATCAACACCCACATTTTAGTAACAGAAACTGAACTCCCCACTCACACAATAACCAATATCTATTTTTATTGTCAAGAAAAAAAAATAAACAAACAAAACCCATTGTTGATCAACATCAGCAGGCACAGAAGTTTTTAGCCACAAAAAAAAAATAGAGACAGAGACTGAAAAATAAACAAAGAGGATTTAATTAAAAAAAAAAAAAAAGCATACTGAGAAAGTGGAAGACGAAGCATGGCAGAATGGATGGAAAAAAGCGGTAAACAAAACCGGAAAAAGCAGCACCAAGACTCCAACTAGAGCTCTATAATGGTTGTGATAATGAAGACTCATCATCCTCATCCTCATCATCCTCATCCTCATCATAATCTCAGCTCAGCCTCAAGATCTGAACTGAGAAGTGGGTTCTTTTCCTTCTTTTTTTTTTTTTATTTTTTGGCCAGAAAACCGCAAAACCTTTAAGACCCAGAAGAAGGGGAAGGAAGAGGAGGAGAAACAGCTAGCTAACGAGGAAGGTAAAGCCAGGCAGCCATTAATTATTAAAGGAAAGAGAAAAGCAGACAGCGAGAGTAAAAGGCTAAGCTCTGAGCTTGACACCTGGTCACTTTCTTCTGCTTAACTGTGGACTAGCGTGTCCGTTTCAGGAGGGGTGTAAGGATAGATAAATAAGCAAATAAAATAAATAAATAAATATAAAATAATGAGTGAAAATATGTCTGTGTATTTATTATCTTTTTATTTTATTTTTGTGTTCAATATTTGTCAAATGGAATGTCATAAGATCACAGCTTCAACAGGTCTTCTTTCTTCTGGCGGTGTGCTTGGATTGTCTTGTGAAACTAAATAAAGAAAATATTAAAAAACCACTAAAAGACAAAAGAGTGGTATCACTTATTGAAGGGAAGAAAGAAAGAAAGAAGAAGCATTGGTATTGCAGATTAGACCGTTGGTGTTGATGGGGTTTCCGTATTCGCTACTTTATTGGATTCACTTTCCCATTCGGCCAAGCACCGACACTCTATATATATATAGTGCTTTGTATGTTGTGGTATAATTACTATGATGATCTCTATTTTTTTACTTAATTTTATTTTAATAGAGAATTATTTTCTAGAACAAGAAAAATACTACTCTATTTCAGTTCCAAACAAAAAAAATAATACTCTTGACATAACTCATATTGAAAAATAAATTATATTAATTCAAGAAAAAAATTATTAGTATTTTTAAATTTGATATGATTTGTTAAAATTTATGTCACATCCCTTTGATACTTATTTTAATTTTTTTCACCAAGAAAAATGTATGTGGTTATACTTTTAGATTAATCAAGTTCACTGATTTGTAAATGTAATCATATTTAACTCTATAGCATTGTAAATATACCACTAACAAAACAATGGAATTAGTTTTGTTAGTAATAGAATTGTAACCCTATAAAAAACAATAAAACTAGTTTTGTTAGTAACAAGATTATAATATCTTTTGATGAAAAGGATTTATGGAATTATAATAGCATAACACTCAAAAACTTGTGGTATGTTAATAAGGTATTATTTACTTTTACAAGTAATAATACTTTTTTGCCCGATATTTTTACCAGGAAAAATAGCATGTTGTCACGTCCTAAAAGAGCTCTTGTTGAGAGGTAGACAGCACAGGACTTAAGTACTGCTCTTCGGTCCTCTACCTAGCCAGCCGATGTGGGACTTTTTGTATGTTACATTCTCTTCCACCCAATCGCGTGACGCCCCCGTCACGGATTGGCTCCCCTAAGGGTCCCACTAGACCGTGGAGAGTCCACACACCAGGCAGTACCCCGCTCTGATACCACTTGTCACGTCCCAAAAAAGCTCTTGTTGAGAGGTGGGCAGCCCGAAACTTAAATACTGCTCTTCGGTCCTCTACCTAACCGATGTGGGACTTTTTGTACGTTACAATGTGCTCTTTTAAGCTTTAAGCTTTGCACAATATACATGGGATTCGGATGGTTGGTGAGATATTATCATGGGCTCCATTCCTTGTCTGCTGTTGCCTGCTAGTAACTAAATTTAGGCCAGCTTACTTGAGCTGGATTTTTTTTTTATTTCTCTCATTTTCTCTTCTTTTTTGTTTAATTTATCTTTCAAAATGAAATTTACTCTTGTAGACATCCACTATTTTCTCCCTCTGTGTATTATATATTTATATGAGTTTATTGTTCACTATTTTCTCTTTCTGCATGTATTATATATATTTTTTTGAATTTATTGTATTTTGCGGTCACCATGTAAGCTTCCCTTGATTTTTTCAATATCTAAGAAAACAGCAAAGGGTTAGTGACAAGATCTTTGCTTTGTTCATTGAATTGCAGATGGACAGCAACTTGGATTATGAGGAGAATTTCTTTTTATTTTGGAATAAATCTTATGCATATATAAAGATCATATTTGATTGTAACTTGGACTACGTTAAATCAGTATTTTTTTTCCTCTTTTATTTTGGAAAATTTGATAGTCTCATCTCTTTGTATATATATGATGTGTTCCTATAATTTGTGGTCCGGTCGATATTGTACTATTACTCGTGTGACTTGCCCAAATAAAGAATTTAAAAAGAAAGAACTATATAAACAAATTTAGGTCCTTTGTGCAAATAAATTAAAAATTAAGTCCTTCCCCCAAAAGGAATAACATGCTTCTATAGTAGCGTAGAACAAACGGGACGTTTGCTTAGGGAGGACAAACCGTTAAACGAAACTTTAAACGGTAAAGGAGAAAGTATTAAACGGAACTTTTTCCCTCCAAGGGTAACGGAAAAGAAAGTGCGGGAAAAAAAAAAAGGCACTGACAAAAGTAAGGAATCTCCTCGTTCATAGGCATAGAATTCCAGGTCATAGACTTTGAGCATCAAATTATGCCATATAAATGACTATATAATTTGTTTTATTAATTATTGGCTCTTTTTGCATTAATACCTCTCTAACGCCTTAAGAAGGGGTTAAAAGTTAATGAGGATTAAAATCAAATAAAATGAACTATTAGAGTTTAAATTGGAATAAGTGGATAGCGAAAAATTTTAATTTAATATATACATTCTAGAGTCTCAAATTATAATAAAATAATAATTATATAACAATCCACTAAATTTACAATTTAATCAAAAACAAAGTGTAGGATAATATAAGACAAAAAAACATGCAAATACACAATTCTTATGAGGGACTAAATCACAATACCGATAAAAAGAACTAACTGGTGAAGAGTTTGAATGTAAAGCCGTACATATTGACAGACTAATCGCGAACAAAATCGTTTATCACCTTCGCCAAATTGGCATGTCAAACCACCACCATATTGGCGGAAAACAAAAAATAGAACAAATAAAGCGTAATACTATGAGCGAAAGGCTCAATAGGATTAACTTTTAGAAATACAACAATAACCATTCAAGAAAACATATTGAGATAAAACAAGTGCATAGCTTGAGAACGAGTTTATGAAATAATGACACATGATTTGTCGCAAATCATATTAAACGTAAATACTTACTTTAGGATGCCTGGACAACACCACCAAAGTGGCCTGTATAGGTTTTCGAGACCTACCCTTTAAGAGCCCTTTGCGCAACCTAAATTTTGAATGTTCCGTAAATAAAACTCAACTACACGATAAACATACCAGGTAGTATTTCTAAACTTATTCAAAGCAAAGTAGCTCGGTGAATGAATGAACCGAGGTTTGTTTTATCTTTTGCAACTTATTTGAAAACTCATTTTCAATATATTAATAATATAAAATTACAACACTTAAAAAAAACTTTCAAGAATAATTTAATGCCAACACACTTAAAAGACATGGCTTACAAGAAAGGGGAAACGATCCTACCTCAGTATTCGTAAATCTCAGTGGAAGCTCCAAACTGGTTCTAATCAAACGTATGCTCCTCTACGTTCTAGAATCTGAAATACCATTCTTAAATTAGATACTAATATGATTAAAAGTAAAAACACGTTCTGGACATCAATTATGTTATTTGGTTCCTTAATGTACCATTTCAAATCAGACGCAAAAACATGAAATAATTTGCAAAGTTCATGATGTAGGTTGGAAAAAAGTTTTAAACAGTGTTTTAATCATTAAACAATTTAAAATAAGGTTTAAAAATGACACAATGTGAAAAAGATATAAAAATTGGACAAGAAACACCAAAGCTATAGGTTTTTCTAACCTGCCAGTTCATAGGACCAGCCTACTAGAAGACATGACAAGCCACATGTGCATCATCCTAGATCGGCCTGCTGGTGTAGGGCCACCAGCTTGCTCTAGTTTCTTCTCCTGAGTTCAAATTGAGTTCAACTTGATTCCAACCTATTTTAACAATTTAAAGAGCATGGAAATTACACATAAACTATATAAATACCGCCTACAGCCTAGCTTAGTTCAAAGACATTTTCCCCAAATTATAACACCAAATCTCAAGTTCAAATTCAAGGTATTGAAACAACAAAACCTAGATAAGTTCATGTCTAAATCTAGAATATTCTCATGATTTTTGTACATGCATCAAATGTAAACATTGATTCAACATGCTCATGTTTTTTTTCAATAGAACATTTCAACACTACTTTCATCAATTTGCAAATTCACCATATAAATCGCACGTGTACATACACCTTTGAAAACCATTCATGCATTACTATAATATTTATAGAACTAGATTAAATTAGAGAAACAAAACACAAACTCATGATTAAAATTAAAATTTGTGAGAGAGAGAGAGAGAAAGCCAGATTTGTTTTAGGGATTACTAACCTTAAATCATGGAGAAAATGGAATTTACGACTTGCTTGATTCTTGAATTTTGATTTGATAAGGATTAAGGAACATGATGTGCTCGTTTGTTTGAGGTCTTTGGTGTGCTTAAGAGGTTGAATTTTTCAAAGAAAAAGAGGGAAGAAGAGACGAGAATGATAGAGTGGGGGTGGGTGGAATGTGTCTGATTTAGCAAGGAGGTGTGTGTTAGTTTTATTTCAAATTGGAGTAATGAAAGTGGGGACTAATCAACAAAACCTAGTTAAGTTCAAGTCTAAATCTAGTATATTCTCTTGATTTTTATACATGCATCAAATTTATACACTGATTCACCTTGCTCAGGTTCTTTTTAAATAAATGCTTTAACACCACTTTTATCAATTCACAGATTCGCCACATCAATTTTGGGTTTGCCAATCTCCATGTAAAATTGGCATAATATCTTGGGCTTACCAATCTTTGTGTAAAATTGGCAGGTTACTTTGATTAGTCAATCTTCGTATAAAATTGATAGTTGTAAAAGGTGTGGTAAGCCTCAGGTAGAAAAACTCACCGAATTGTACAAGCAGTGATCGTGTCAAAAAGACGGTTGTGATAATTGAAGACACCAAGTCAAAGACTTTACTCGGTGACAGTGGACATAGGCATATTGCTAAACCACTATAAATCGTATTTGTATTTTTCTATCCCCACCTCATTGCATTAATGCACTTATATTTTGTTAAAGTTTATTATAATTGATATTTGTGTATTTCACTTACTTGTGCGTTTAATCTAGAAAATTTCAATAATTGTGAAAAAGTTTTAAAACCCAATTCATCCCCCCTTTTGGATAGCTATTTTTGGGCTAATAATTAGTATAAGAGCTCAAAGCTCCTATCTATTTTTGAAAAAGATTTAACAATCTTGAGCATAACTACACAAATTTTTCAAAATATAGAAGGTCAGTCTACTACTAGAACTCCTTTCTTTAATGGAGTTTATTACAACTATTGGAAGACTAGATTGACAATCTATTTGTAATCTGTTGATTATAATCTTTGCGATATTGTTATAAATGATTCATATAAACTGACCAAAGAAGTGAACAACGTTTTAGTACTAAAGATCCCAAAGAATATAATAGCTCTAATGAAAGAAAATTGTGTTTAAAAGCCAATGCTATAAATATTTTGTACTATTCTTTAGATAAGAATAAGTTCAATAGAATCACTTCATGCACATCCACACAAGAGATACAACATACATTAGACGTTGTCCATGAAGGAACTAATCAAGTAAAAGAAACCAAAATAGATTTCCTTCTTCATGACTATAAACTGTTTAAGATGAAAAATCATGAAACTATCAATGAAATTATAGTAGATTCACGAATATTGTTAACAAATTAAAGTCTCTTGATAGGACTTTTAAAGATGGTGAACTAGTAAGAAAATTCGTTCGATCTTTACCACCATCATGACATGTCAAGAGGACGATACTAGAAGAAGCAAAGGACTTATCAATTCTACCACTAGAAGAGTTGGTAGGCTCCCTCATGACTCACAAGATCACAAGAAGAAAAAATAAAGAAGAAGAGGACAAGAAAAAGAAATTTGGAATTTCTTTAAAGGTGTCTATCCTTGAAGAAGAGATGATGAAGACGAGGACAATGATTGCATTAATCCAAAGGATTTTGAAGAAATGGCTCTCCTAGCAAAAAAGTACATAAAGTTCTATAGAAAATTTAATCACGGGAAAAGCTCTAGGAAAAAAAAGAAAGAAGAGCAACACATAAATTCAAGAAATGACAAATTAAAGAAAGCTCTTCAAGCCATAAGGGATAAGTGTAAAACAAAAGACTCAAGAGATGAAGAACCAAGAGAAACAGCTAACATGTGCTTCATGGCATTTGACGATGATGAGGTAAATATTTCAAACTCTTCCGATGATGAATGTGATGAAATTGATTTTAAAGAATTATCTAAAGCCTTTGATAAACTTTATAACGACTATGAAAAATTAGCCGTTAAAAATTCGATGCTTAAAAATAAAGTAGCAAATCTCTTAGAAGAAATTAAGGCTCTTAAAAATGAAAAATCTAAGAGTAATGCTCTTGTCATTGAGAATACATCTTTGAAGGAGAAAGTTGATGATTTAACCAAAAAGGTTTTAAAATTCACCAATGGCAAGAAAAATTTTGATTTAATGCTTGGTGAACAATAGTGCTTTTTCAACGAAGATGGTTTAGGATTTAAACCACGAATTGATCAAAATATTTCAAAAATTATTTTGTTAAAGCATCAACAAGTGATTATAATCCAAAATATGTATGCACGTATTGTAATCAAGATGGCTATACCACATCTTATTGCCATATTAAGAAAACTGCATATTTTGGAATTAAGCAAAAATGGATTCCAAAATGCTTAAAGACTAACGAACATGGACCCAAAGTTATGTGGGTGCCAAAAACCAAAACTTAAATTGTTTTATAGTGATTCGTAGGGGTTCCTATATTAAAAAGATCAAGAACATATGAAAAAGAACCATTCACATAAGTTCAAAGATCTTACATGATTATGGGTAAATTGCAGAACTAAGATCATTCATTAGTCCAAAGTTTCAATTTAAAGACGTTATGCAACTCTAACTCATTTGTATTTTTGCATATATTTATATGTCTTGAAAATTGGATTTGTTTTAATATATGATTGAGAATTTTTTTTCATGCTTACTTAGTGATGATAAAGTATGTAAAATTTGTGTTTTCTCTTTTGATTATTCTTGCATATTTTGTTTAAGATTTTAAGTATTGTTTTTTGCCTCTCAAAAGTTTCATTTTTCTTAGTTTTAAATTTTATGAATGTTTTTTTTTCTTTATTATCTCATAAGTACATGTGCGATGTGTTTTACTTGTTTGAATTATTATTGTCTTATCATATATGTTGTGTTTGTTTATGAATGTTTTAACCTTTCTTTTTAGTCATTTTTATTTTCAAAATATTCTTTTTAGTTTTTAAAATAAAATTTTAAAAAGTGAATACAGTAGCTTGGGCTGCACCTCGAGTAGCGTGGTCGACTGTGACATGTATAGCATGGTCGACTGCGACATCGGGGAGGGCCAATCTAGACACGACCTGCGACGAATAAAAGGAGAAAATTTCTCCTTTTTTCCTCATTTATCCTCTTCAATTCCATGACCTAGCAAAGTGAAAATTTGCTCTCTCATCTCCCCTTTGCTTTTCTTTGGTTCAAATCAAGTTTTATTGAGTTTTCTTTGTAAATTCTCATCAAAATCTCTCAAATCCCTTCCAATTTGTGCAAAATCTGCCCAAAGTTCTTCAATTCCATCCATCATCTCTCAATTTTTTTTTAAGTTCTTGGGTCTTCCTTTGAGTGCTTCTAATCAATGGCGGGGCGTGAAGAATCTTCTAGAAGGCGAGGCAAATGTCAAGCAACAAATGACGACAAATATGAGTATTGCTCTAAGGTAATCCATGATCCCAATATCTTGATTGCCAATAGTAGAAGAAGTTGTTGGGAAAATAATTATGTTTGAGGATATACTTACTAGGAAAATAATTATGTTTGAGGATATACAATTGTTAAACCTTAGAATCCTGTTTAAATGATTACGTTGGTTGAATCTTGTGGAAACTAGAAAGTGGGTATACCCTAGACTTGTTAGAACTTTTTATGCACAAATGAATGCCAACTCTGAGAATCTCACTTTTTCTTGTGAACTAAAAGGCAAAACCATAATTTTGGATTCTTAAACAATTAGTCTTTCTTTAGGCACACCCAACACTAGCTTTCATGTTTGATCAATATACACATTTGAAATAGACTTTGAGCCTGCAATTTTGTATGATCCCCTTATGGAGTCACCAAATGGAATTAATCCTCTCAAACATAGAGCGAGAGACTTACCTATATGAGTAAGAGTATTGCATCATATAGTCTCTCTGAACCTTATCCCAAAGGTTGGGCATCAAGACAACCTCACTGCTTTTGGCATCCTTCTTATGTGCTGCATCCTTAGTGGAACCCCATTGAACATAAGGCAACTTATTCTAAACCGCATCATAGTAGCTTCTGGCTGTCAAGATGGGGTCATATTACCTTATGGGATGCTTCTAAGTCGATTTTGAATACTTTGAAGTTCCTTTTATTAGAGAATCTGAGAAATATCAACCCACTCCCAACATGTTTTTCAATGCTACAAATCTTAAAAGAATGGGATTGGAGGTGTCTGGTGTCAGGAAGGACAAGGTCTAGGTCCACATTCTCAAGAGAAAGAAGGACATGAGTTTGAGTAGGCAGAAGGTCACTTTGCCATGGAAGAAGAACTTCCTCATGCACTTTAAGCAAGCTCATCCTCCAGCGACTCCTATTCTGATGTAATCGCTTGACTTAATTCCTTTGAGTTGAACCTTGTTGCCTATTGTGCTCACACTGATGAGCAGTTCTCTCTTCTTAACAACACTATGGGTAGCAATTAAAGGAGCTTAGAAGATTCAACATGCAAGAATCGCCCCTTCATGATTTGACATTTTTTTATTTTTCACTTCGTTTTTATGTTTTAAATGCCTTGGATATGTTTGGTACTTGAATTTTTTTGTTTAATCTTTTGAGACTTTATGTAATTTGTGTTGGGTTTTGTTGGATTTTGTTATTCAAATAAGCAGCGGAAAATTAAAATTAATTCCCACAAAACCCTCGTAGGATCCATGCAATTCGATTAGATTGATAAGAAAGTCATAGAATCTTACCAGGATGACAAAAAGGGCAAGATTTTAGAAGGGAGAGAGCAGGTTTACTTCAGTGACACCCTAACTCGAGCTTTTAGTATTCGGGATCGGATTCAGACGTTGTTAGTTAGAGCAACATCCTCTGCAGGTATCCACACAAACAGACTCTCTCAAAAACAAATTGGTGTGCTAGCACCCTCTCCTTTTCGTTAAATGACTCTCTCTAATTTTAGGGTTTTAATGTTTTTCACCTTTTAGAATGAGAGAACGCCTTTTCTCTTCTTAATTCGACTAGAAACCCTAAAACAGATATATATATATATATCTATTGACTTCAAGATAGAGTCAGATTTTAACTAAGGTAAACTGTAATTCGAATATAACTCAGAGAATCTAGATCATGTCTGTAATTCGAATATGATTCAGAAAATCTAGATAATGTCAATAATTCAAATATGATTCAGATAATGTTAGATTCAATGAACATAGACATATCTAGTACATCGAATCTGGACATTATCAGGTTCATTGAACCTAGACACAGTAAACCCAAAATTCGTTCTTGGTCTGTTCTAAGTGTGCGACCCTGTAAGTTCACATAACATTGGTAGTGGGCTTGAAATTCTGTTTCTAGCCCACAAATCATAAGCGGCCTCTAGCAAGACATTATGATTACCCAAGTTATGCGAATATCAATAATTTGACATATCCTAATCCATAATAAGTATTAAAGTCCTTTTGTCACTAGATACCATGATTGAACATAAGGCATGGTTTATGTCATCCTTATACTATTCAATCATATTATTTTTCAATCTTGAGTACACTAATATTGATAACCCTTATCAATTTATTCCAATATAGCCATACATTTTACTTCAGTCTAACTTACGAGGGGCCCAGATATATCTTTCTCATAATAAATGAGGGACAAATTCCTTCTTAATCACTCATATTTCTTACATGATTTACTTTATATCTAATAACAATCCATTCCATCATCCTGTTAAAGATAATATTAGACTGTGTCAAAATATAAAACTTGTCATGTAGGAAACCATGGTGATTTCAGGTCAGAGGACTAGGATAATACTAATGTGATGAGAATCACTTATGACAATTATCTATGTAGTATTCTCATAGCGGGTCGATCCAATACATCATTTCTCAAATATGTATCTATGAGTTGACTTAGTATCTCATACACATGATTAGTAAAACATAATTATCAGTCAAACTTCATACTAGTCTTCATTCATTATTATTCCAATAATAATGACCGGCTAGGGATAATTTAGAATATAATTCAATTTTCACTTAAGAGTTTTACTATCAAGTCACATACTTGATGACCTTAGGCAGAATTAATTAATGAAAATGCCTATTTAAAAATAAAATGCAAATATAATGAAGTCAATATATAGTCATTACATAATTGGCCTAGGGTACATTACTAACAATTTGAATTTCAAGTACATTCTTAGTTTCATTTTGGCCTGATTTTCTTGTCTTGCATTATCTTGCTTTCACTTCTCGTTTACAATTAACGTATTTGATGCAAGGGGAGATTTTTAAGATTGTTATTGACTTGCATTATCCCATGAATTGCTTTGCATTTGATATTGTTTTTGTCTCTCACTTTTACAATATTTTGCCCAAAGCGTAACATATTTGTTATAAAGGGAGTCATATTTTTTTAATTAAAGATTATTCTTATACAATATATTTGGATTCAGATTAAGGGTTTCTTGATCAAATTTCTCTCGAGATATCATACATTTAGGGGGAGTTTTGGTTTACTCTTCAATATGCACCTATTAAGAGGCAATCTCATTCATTTGACAAGGGGAGTTTATATACTCCAAGATAGTTAATTTGTGTAAATTTTTGCATATGTGCTTACTTTATGTGCTTTAAAGCCTTGTTCTTTTTAGGGGGAGATAAGCATATGATCTAATATTCTTAGTTTATACATCATTTTTGTTTTGATGCTCTCAATTTATGCATTCTTTTGATTTAATTCTTCAACCTTTTTTGCTAATGCCAAAGGGGAAGAAGAGAGATTGATTGCTCTAAAAGTTAAAAAAATATATATATTTTTGTTTTATTTCTATCATAAGCAATCAATTGTTTGTCATCATTAAAAAGGAAGAGATTGTTAGCTCCTAAGTTTCAAAGAAAATATTTATTTTTGTTTTGATGACAACAAACAATTAATTGCTTAAACACTAATGATTTATCTTAAGTATGTAGAGCCATTTAGTGTTATTATTTTAATATCTCAAGATAATCGAAAGGATTTTCTATCAAGACTCAGAAGGAAGTAGCAAGGACGGGCAAACTACCGAGAGCTTGAAGATTCAAGAAATGGCATCAACAAGCATAAAGAATAGGTCTAAGTTTTATTTCTTAGCCAGTATGATGTTAAAGCATGCACATGTAACGCCTTTATATAGGGGTTAACAGTTTTCAATAAATTAAAATAAAGATCAAAAATAAAAGTAAAACTTCCAAAATAAAATTGTCTGGGACTTAAATAAAAAATCTCAAATTAAAATAAAAATATAAACAACAATTAAACCACAGTTTAATGTAGCACCTTAAATTTAATAATATAAAATGTCATCATCATTATTTCGAATCTCAACACATCTTAATACAGTCATAAAAAGTAACAATCGATGCTTACATTATCATGAAAAACATTCTTAACAATTGAAACAATCCCAACGTAATATAGCTACATAACTTCTTCAACTATTTTCCTCGTAGCCACACCACACTTAGTGAGTCTTGAAAATATGAAAATATAAGGAAATGAGCAACCACATACTCAGTAGGGAAAACCATTACTCATCTTTAGGTTTTTAGCCTTACCACATTAAAACCTACATGATTAATTAATTCTCATCATTATTCATTAATTTTATCATGTTCAATTACGGTGGATATCTTATGATCATTCTTACCAAGTTCTATATATATATACACACATATTAATTCAGGATTCAATTATGCTCATCTGTATCTACCGTATAATAGAATACCATACCACTTAACTCAACAAAACCCAAATGGGTGCGCTTGATTACCTTCCAAACATTTCAAGGGTGTTCCAATGAGGGGACATCAAGCCCCGAGTCCTCATTAAGTCGATTTCTGTATAATGCGTTCTAGGACTTTCGACCTAAGGGAACATCATCACCTCCCCCTATTTTACCTTTTAGGG
Organism: Artocarpus hirsutus; assembly: GCA_946598075.1. NCBI lineage: Eukaryota > Viridiplantae > Streptophyta > Magnoliopsida > Rosales > Moraceae > Artocarpus > Artocarpus hirsutus. The sequence continues at coordinate 7,154 of CAMOHE010046721.1, read as the reverse complement.
CATTCGTGCCCAAGAATGTAACCACCACCATCTTCATGTCTTACAATTCTTCTATATTTATTAATTATTTGTAGAGTCAGTTTTTTCTAACCATACTTCTCAATTTACAACAACATATATCAAATCAATATATTCCTCGCAATACAATATAGGACGAGTTCATGTCATAGTTTCATATGCGATACTCATATAACATCAGTAATACGTACATATATATATATATATATGCATATCTTGTAGTAAAACAATCAATTTTAATTCCATAAAAACTCATAAAAGATGAGTAATAGAATCCCCATCTCTTGGCAAATTACCATGCTGATAACTTCTAGCTTACAATAACAAGCTCACCACGTAAGCTCTAAGTATTCCATCATCCAATGACGTATAAGATAACCATACTTTAATTAAATTCCTAATCCCTAATCATACCAATTTATCATCTATGCTTATTAGTGTGCCATAATCATTTATACGAAATCCTTAAAACATTTTGTGACATAAAATAATGAAAAACATGTGAGTTTGGACTACCCTATCGGTTTACCGATCAACGTTTTTGACCTTCTAAACAAAACTGTTATTTTTGGGGTTCGGCCTACCAGTCTTGTTTAGACTTTGGCCTGCCGATAGAGCACTTTCTAGAAATCCAGTTTCCCATTTTCAAGGGTTTCAAACTTTAAAACTCAATCCGATCCTTTTTATCAATTTCTAGGGTATTGAAAATGCATAAATACCATAAATTGTTACACTTAGACACATGTACATCTTTCTTCTCAAAATTTTCATGCTGGCTAGTTTTGAGTTTTTGCCTATAAAAAGCCTCATTTATGACTTTAGTAAGTATCAATAACACATTGAATCAACCTTCTATCATTCTCTAAGTGTTCTATAAGCTTTTGATCAATAATTGAGCCAAACTTGTTAAATATTCTTATTGTGTGCTTAATCATCTCCTAGTTGTTCTAAATTATATTCCATCCATTTTTAGGAGTTAAGAGAGAGTGCTTAAACTTTTTCAATCATTGTAAGCCGAGTGAATTAGGTTTCTGAAGCCTTGGTAAATTCGAAGTTGTTTTGGGTTTGCCAATCTTTGTGTAAAATTAGCGGGTTACTTTGGTTTGTCAATCTCTATATAAAATTGATGATTGTAAGAATATGTGGTGAGTCTTAGGAAGAAAAACTCACCGGATTATACAAGGAGTGATCAAGCCGAAAAGACAGTCGTGATAGTAGAAGAGGCCGAATCGAAGACTTTGCTCGATAACAATAAACATAAATGCATTTCTCTATCCCTACCTCTTTACATTAAAGTACTTATATTTTGTTAAAGTTTATTATAATTGATATTTGCGTGTTTCACTTACTTGTGCGTTTTATTTAGAAAATTCCAATAATTGTGAAAAAAAAAATTTAAACCCAATTCACCCCCCTCTTAGATAGCTATTCTTGGGCTAACACCCAATCCACCTCCCACTATCGAATCTGTGCCTCTAAAGGACCAAAATCACAGGCAACATGCCACTTGACAATCGCCATAACCGAAGCCGTTTTCTAGCCTCCTAGGCCCACTAGCCCACGAACTCGCTCCAGAAACCCATCACAAGCCTCCCTGCCTTGCCGAGCAACCTCCACACCACTGTTGGACCCCCTCATGACCAAAGCCCCTATATAATCAAACATCCTTGGGCGCTGCCCCTTCTCCAAGACTAGAGCATCAACGCAGTCGTCAGGCTTTAGCCCAAGGGATAAGAAGCGAGGCAGTGCTAATAAAACCCGAAAAAGCCAAGCAAAGATGAGAACTAGCAAGAGAGGGAAAAAAAAAAGAGTCGAGAAAGGATTGTTTTTAGACGTTGTGTGAATGCGATTCTCTTTAGGGAAAAAGAAAAAAAGAAAAGGAGCAAGGACAGAATAGTAATTCTACTTGCTAATGCGATTGCGTGACGAAACGACAGCGTTTCATTGAAAAAAAAAAAAAAAGACACAACTTTCAGATCTGATTGATTTCACTTGTCCGAGAAAGTTGACAAAAATCTGTTTTGTTTGGAAGTTGAGAAAGGGGCAATAGAAGCTCCAACCATGGATCTAAACTAACACCTAAACCCAACAACACTAATAAATTAACAATTATTACACTGGTTCAGGAATTGGTTGAGCCACTCGCCTACACCTCCTTGATTTCCCTCGCCACAATTAATAAATAACGATAATAATAGTAATAATAATAATAATAATAATAATATTCCCACCCCCAAAGCAAAGTACAAAATCACAAATTTAAACACGATCAAAAATATAATCGTTGCTCCTTTTTCCGCAATTTCTTCTGTTTCGCCGGATTCTCTCCTCTGTTTCCGATGGAGGGATCTTCTTTGCTTCTCAAGCGCGTGTATCTCACCATCTACAACTTGGTCGTCCTCGTCGGCTGGTACTGCTAAGTTTCCTCTCTTTTCTCTCTCACTCTCTCTCTCTCTCTCTGTTTTTATCAAACCCAGATTTGAAAAAACAAAAAAATAAATAAAAAGATAAAAATCGAAAAGAAAAGTTTTTTTAATTTTGTAAATTTTTGTGTGATAAAATATCTTGGCAGGTTACAAGTGTTGTATTTAGCTGTGAGGGCTCTGAAAGAGTCCGGCCATGAAGCGGTATACGACGCCGTAGAACGCCCTCTTTTTCTTGCTCAATCCGCTGCCGTTTTGGAGGTAGTACTTTGTTTTTACTTTTTTATTTTTTTTCAAGGGAAAGGAAAGGAAATGTCCTGCGTCTTTAATTTCAATTTTAATTTTAATTTTAATTTTTCTTTGTGTTTTAAGGCAATTTAGATCACTTTTTTGGTAGTAGGGCATTCCTTCGTACTTATGTTGATTTTTACATCGGATCACATTAAAATCGAGGCGGATCCGAGTACCAACATGCAAAATTTTGAAGAATTTTGATTAAAATCTGACGGTTTAAAAATGTTCCCGCGGACTAGTGTGGAAATCTTTGTTTCTAGGTGCCCAAAATTTTGAACCTTATTTATGATGTATTCTGACCCCTTCTTTTTTTTTTTTTTCCATTTTTTCCGTACTTGGTGGACCTTGGTTTCCTTGGCGACAGATTCTTCACGGGTTAGTAGGTCAGTACAGCTTTGGTTTTTTTTTTTTTTTTGGTTGGTAGGCTAATTTTTGTTAACAGAAAAGGGAAAAAAGAAAAAAAAAAGGTTCATGTTTTTCTTTTTTTGTGGGCTTTTTTTTGGTTAATTTTCATTGAAATAGGTATTGTAAAATCTCCAATTACTGCAACCCTGCCACAGATAGGTTCAAGATTGTACGTGACTTGGGGGATCTTGTGGAGTTTTCCTGAGGTTAGATAACATCACTTGCTAGTGTTATTATTCCTTATTTGTTTGACTAATTGTGCATTTGCATAGTGCAATGAAATCATTTAGGTCTTTAGTGAATGAAGCTTACTTGTGGGCTTGTTGCAGACTCGAAATCATATGCTTGTGAGCTCTTTGGTCCTCAGCTGGTCTAGTACAGAGGCAAGTATCACAAGAATGTTATTTTCTATCCCTTCAAGTCCTTATTAAAAACTATGGTTCACTTTTCTTGTTATGTTTACAGAGTTTTGCAAAAGGCTTGTATTGGTATTATCGTTTTTGAAAAATCATCATATTGTTGTGCTAAATTTAGCTAGGAGACGAACGGAAGGACCCTTTTTGCTGTAACTAATATTGCTAACCATAAAAAGATTATAAATAATTGTTATTTCGTCTCTCTGTGAAAACAAATTTACTCGGTATGACCTTGTGTGGAAGGGTAATGAATTGAATACAAGCTTTCAAGATGCACGCCAAGAAGGGTGTTGTTCAAATCTTCAGTTGCATGGTTTAGTTTGTCGCATTGTCATATATCATTTTCCAAAGTTACTTGTTAAATTTCAAATTGTTTTTAAGGAGGCCAAACACTTTGTCTAGGATTTAGTACAGAATTATGCAGAATCTAATAAATTTAAAGCGTTCTGATGCATCTTTTCCATTTCTAGTCATGTTGATTTTAATTCTGTGGATAAGCAAAGTTTTTACCTTATATATGTATATATATGTAATTGCAGATCATACGATATTCTTTCTTTGGCATGAAGGAGGCACTTGGTTCTGCACCTTCATGGCTCCAGTGGCTTCGGTATGAACTGTCCCCCATTCCCTTGGTTTACCAAACTGGTTGATTTTCTATGTGTTTCCTTGATCAATCTTTTTAATTTCATGCTATGCAGGTACAGCACCTTTTTGGTTTTGTATCCAACAGGAATCACCAGCGAAGTTGGTCTTATTTATGTTGCCCTGCCATACATCCAGGTACCAAAATTGATGACAACACGAAATATGCCCGTCCGTTTCTCCTTTGAAGTTTTGTTGGAAAGCAAGTTTGCTAAATAATTTGCGTCGTTGCAGAAATCTGAGAAGTACTGTATAAGGATGCCAAACAAATGGAACTTCTCTTTCGATTATTTCTATGCTGCCCTTCTCGCCTTAGGTATCTATGTACCAGGTATAATTCTCAATGAGCTCAGTACAAATTAGCTAAGTTTGTCCTAGTTAGGCCTAGTTTTGAGATTGTCGCGCTTTTAATAAAAGCACAACTTTTACTTTTACCAAAAGCAGAATCCTAAGCTAAAAGCTACAAAATCTATCATTTCAAAATAATTAAAAAACCGCATCCGCGTCTACGCAACGTGCTTTTGTATACTTTTACCAAACACTCTGGTCGCATTGTATGAAAACTGCTTTTAGGAGTTCCAAAAGCAATCCTAAATTGAGTTTAGTTTCTTTGATCGGAAACCCTTGATGGGATTTCTTTATCTATTGCAGGCGGTCCTCACATGTACAGTTACATGCTTGGGCAGAGGAAGAGAGCTCTCTCAAAGTCCAAGAGGGAGTAGCTGTGAGCGCAGCAAAATTCAAATATGTTGTCTCATGGTTTTTCCATCTCACGCTTGATTTGAACACTGTGTTCGGTAGAATTTTAATCTAAGAAACGTTTTTGGCCAGCCTAGTTTTTCTTTTCTTTTTTCGAGTATTAGCAAATCCAGTGTTGGGCTGCCCAGATATTTGCATCTTCCATTTGTTGCAAATGTTTGTTCGAATAACCAAGTCTATGCTCCCATGCCAAGAGAACTAGTGTTGAGCTGTAGATAGTGTTAAAGCTTTGGCAATTGAGGAAAAACTTGAGATTTAAGTAGGATTTTTAATAAAATTGGTAAGCTTAAAAAGAGTGCATACACAATAACCTTCATGGGTCAAAAGTGGTAAGCTAAATAGGGTGTTTGGCGATCGAGCGTGTTTGATTCGTAGATTTAAACCACTGGTTGAACTATTTTGCTATAATATTATATCTCACAAGAATTTAAATTTCCGTTCGAATTTTTCAGTTGAAACCTATAAACTAAATAGGCTCTCAGTTTCAACGAAAACTTTTGGTTACTACAATATAATGTTTTCACATATTATAGTGTTAAGAAAAAGTATGTTACAGTATAAAGTTTCTTACATGTTATAGTGTTTTTAATCAAAAACTAGTTCAAATTATTTGTTTGAACTAATGCTCAGAAGAGTGCAGGGTATTTTTGGTAGGATGCAGCTTTTTATCGATGACTTGTTAAATTGTAGTACGGTTTTTATAATCTAATATGATTAGAGAATGGTCGCTTGAAAAACTGTCTCCTATTTTTCTTATCTTACCTAGAATTCTCCTTCATCTATGGTCTCAAATTATTACACACAGAAAAAGACAATCTTTATGAACATGGTTCTGCGGCTTTTGAGCATAACAGATAAAATGAAAAACACCACGCTATTACTTTGGACTAACCAGATTATTTAGTCTCACTAACGCACACAAAATTCCGCAAAAACGGATGATTCTGGCAAGTTTATAGTGTCTGCCCATTTGTGGCTTCTTTACTCGTATTAAATTCATAATCTGTTTCACACAACTTCCGTCGTATAAAAGGTTAGTTTTCAGTTGGTTAGTGTTACTTGACCGATGAATTAAAATTTGCTTTATGAATGGAGTTTTGGATAACAATTGATATTACAGTCAGTTAGGGTGTTTGACATCTCGGTTATTGGAAACAAACAATGTAAAGTTATCAACAGTTACAGTAAAAAGTAAAAAAGTTGTTATATTATAAACTTCTTACATGCTATAGATTTTAAATTAATATTTTCAGTTCCAATTATTCTCCAAAACACCCAACGAGTCACCAAATGCCACACAAACTGGCAACTAAAAGGATTTATCCTTATTAATTAGACATTGGTTTATGCCTATAGGAGTGAAGTCAATGTTGGGACGGAACAAATCTTTTGAAAGAAGTACAAAACTACAAACTGTAAACGATCCCACAACAAGAGTTGGACCACCAAAAAAAAAAAAAAAAAGAAGATTGAGAAGAAGATTTAAGAAAAAGTGTACAAGACCCTTTGAAGCTCCTGGTCCACTAGCTCATGCTTGTGGCATAAGCCTAAAAACTTCACTCTTCTGAATCAGCAGCAGCGCTGGCAACACTCAAATCCACAGATAAGTCTAGATCCTGAAGATTGATTTTCTTTATCAACATCTATATGATTTAAACTAGCATTTTTTTATTTTTTTTTTATGTCAAGTATAATTACTTGTGAACCATGTAAGCAAAGTTGAAGGGACAAAAAGAAAGTAAAGAATCTAGCAAGTGTTGGAAATTTTCCCATTTTCTCAAAGCTAGGGTAAAGCGTCATAAAGACAAGTCAAGAGAAATGGAGAGTTACAGCAGGCAAGCCTACTAAAGTATGGTCAAAAGAAATGCCTTTCCAGTTTGTTTGCTCTACATTGCAATCACATCCTGTACCGTGGTCTCAAAGTGCGTTGTTGCATCATAACTCTGTTAAGAGCATTCCAATTCCCAAGATTTTAATCACTTCAAAGGTTATATGAAAAAACAAGAAAATTAGTTTGAGAGCAAAATTGAAAATTCCGCGGCCAAGAAAATAAGCTCCCCACAGTTTTTAGGACATATCAAGTTTCCTAATTTTTTTATAGCCCCTAAAGTATCTTGTAGTCTGTAATTTTCTTGCTTCATTCACAGTACTAGGACAAACTAAGACAAGGGAATTGGATTGTCCAATTTTCTTG
>CAMOHE010046720.1:0-155827 GCA_946598075.1 Artocarpus hirsutus | reverse complement strand
TATATATATATATATATATATATATATATATATATATATATTATTCACTGATCAGTGGACAGCAAAGAAACTCGAAGTATACGGTTGGACATAGAAAGGAGACAATTGAACTGTAATTGAACGTTGCTTAAAATGAAAGTGAAACGATAAAGAAATTAAACAAAAAAAAAACAAAAAACAAAAAACAAAAAACAACAAACAAAAAACAGTGATGCTTGTCAACTTGACTTCTTATCCTACATTATTTTCTGTTGATATCACCTCAAAACAACATAAAACGTGAAGACATGATATGTTCTTGTAATGTATTTAAGATGGAAGTACTCTTGAGAATGTCCAGTTCCTTATATTTATAGCTTTCCAAATTTAAATGGATAAATAATTTATGTCTCGTGTAAACTACAGAAAAGGCGGGCTTTGTTTGGAGATATATATACACACACACACATATATTTTGATAAAGCATTTTTTCATTCGGTTTTGAAGTGATTGAGATTTTTTTAATATATTATCACTAAAAAAAAACAACATTTAACGACATATTATTTATGATATGTAGTTTTTAAATGTCGTTGAAAAGTATATACAACGACATCTCCAACAAAAATGTCGTTAATAACATTTGAAACAATAATTGACGACATCTATATAGATGCCGTATTAAAGATCTCCTTTTAACAACAATAATTTATTATCGTTAAATTATTTAACGACAAGCAGGAGATGTCGTCAAAGCCTTGGAGATTTCACGACATCCCTTATAGACAACATCTCGACCAATGTCGTCTATAAGGGGTGTCGTAGAATCTCCAAAACTTTGATGACATCTCCTACTTGTCGTTAAATAATTTAATGACACTAAACTATTGTCGTTAAAATGAGATCTTTAATACGACATCTATATAGATGTCGTTAATTATTATTTCAAATATCGTTAATGACATCTTTGTTTAAGATGTCGTTGTATGTACTTTTCAACGACATTCAAAAACTATATGTCGTAAATAATATATTGTTAAATGTAGTTTTTCTTATAGTTTATCTAACGTGTACTATAAATTACATTATGCATTTTCCGTATATAACTTTTAAGGCATATTTGTTTTGCATCAAAGGAAAACAGAAAGCAACGAGTGTTTTTCTTGTCTTTATTATATGTGAGATATGAGAAAAAAGAATACTAACCCTCCCACACCTTTTAGTATTAATTCTATATCAAGGGAGTAAATACTATATTTATTTAGATGTTTAATTTCAAATGTTATTTTTTAATAGTTATTTGTTATGTAAAAATGATATTTTGTAATTATATTGAATAAGATCCTCATCTTTAAGTAAGTAAACATTAGAAAAGAAATGGTTTCCTATTATATTATTAAGTAAGTACTAGAAAGGGAATGAATGATGTTCACTCCTACTAATCACTTTACTTTCCTTTTCAATGTTTTTTTTTTTTTTTTTACATTTCTATACGGTTCGGTAAATATGCCCTTAATCTAAGTTGTTCAAGCAAGAATTTCACGCAATCTCAAGAAAAGAAAGGAAAAAAAAAGAAATTCTTGACGACCTTGAAAATTTCAAAATTTGGATAATGCACCATAAAAATGTAGCATACGTGTCTTGTTTGATTGAATAAAAATGTTAAAGAACCCGACGAGGCAGCTGCCCCGACGGGTTATATAATACTGCTCTCAATTGAATTGTTTGTTTTGAGTAATATTCGTTTGCTTTCACAATCATGATCACAGTGCCAAAAGATGGAAATGCAAGAGGTGAGAGACTACAACTCCCACATGCCTTTTGCTTTCCGCGTGCAGCCTATGGAGCCAAATCTACAGGAGAGGATGTAATTTACAACTAAGATTGATTCTTGTTAGATTAATTAATAGGTAGTAATTAAAGCTATATATAGCTCGTTATTTTAAGCACTAAGGACTTAATTTGTAGAATGATTAATTAGTGGCATGCATGCATGTAATCATGGAAGTACTTGGTACCTTGAGTGGTGTTTTATACTAGTGTTTAAGGTGTATATATATTTATGTTAGGAAGGATAGAAAAAATCGTTGTATGGGGGCACATGCAATTTCTCAAAAAGAAGACGGTTTGTAGCCGCTATCTTATCTTAAATTACTTTTTTAGTGTTTTATGAGGCATACGTATATGTGTGTGTTGCTTTTTTCATTAAGATAGTGCAGGATTGTTGGAATGACTACTAAGTTGATAATTATTTGGAAGGAAAAAAAATGTATTGGATTATAGCTCTTAATTATTTTTCTATCAAGCTCCATAGGCTTCATTGATGTGCATAACTCACTGTATTTGCTAAATATGAAGTAAAAGGATCTTAGTTAATTCTTCTCGTCCTAAATTTGAATGATTTCATTGCACTCTATATAATCTAGAAATTGAATAAAGCCATATAATTTTCAAGATTTATGGATACTTTAAGCTATGCTGGGTAAGAAAACAACATATTCAATCACCTTGCATCAAAAGGGGGGAAAAAACTCACTCAATCATCCATGACCTGCATCTTCATATATTTGATTAATTATAACAAGCAATGAGGACTTACTTTAAAATTTTGTTATTATCTGCTTTTTCTTATGAAAACAAAAATATAATAATTCAACATTCATTCAAGCTAATAACTTAGTTACTTTTGACATTTTATAGGATATTTGAACCAAAACTTTTGGTTCAAACATAGCAGCATACAAGAGTAATGAAGCTTTTTTTATTTTGTTTTGTTTTGTTTCATTTTGTTTTTTGAAAAACAAACTTTATTAATAAAAAGGAGATTACAAACTTAGTCGCATATGACCCATCTTAACAGAATTTGACACCAACCATTGACTGGATCTATTAGCAAGGACGAACATAGCGTAAGGATAAAATATAAGTGTTGAGACCCAAAGGGGAAAATGCCCACTCGACACGTAAACTAGAGCTCAATAAGGCTCGTTAAAATATACCACAATAGTTGATGGATTAAACCAGTTGACTAAAATCAACCCTTCCTTTATAGGGTATAATCAACACGGCCTAGACTAAAGGTCTAGCTGGACTTCTACACATCTTCTGCATATATCAAACAGAGAAGAAAAATAAGATAAAACTAGAGGTAGGGAGACCATCTTTATCAAACCTAAACAAACAAAGTAAAAAAGTGAAAAAGAAAACTTACAGCCTCGGCATTTGGAAGAGGTCCAATTGTGACAAGACCAATGTCGCTAAGCCGTAGGGATGTGCCGCACACCCTTGAAGCCAAATTTCCCCTCACCTTCAGTCCCTCGCCTTGTTGACCACTACCCACCCTCCACTCCTTGTGCCGAGAATGTCACCACTCTCACTCCCATATCCAAATATAAGGCGACAAACCTCCCTACTAGAATTAAAGACCGCTATGCCATAGACCCATCAAATTCGATCCCATGGCTCACCTCATCATACGTCGTTGTCCTGCTAGATCCAATCCCACACATGGTAGCCCCCTCGCAGCACCACCAAAGATCTATGACGATAGAGAACTAGAACCTAAGCTATCGACAGCTCCACCATCCCTATAACCCTCACTAACTCCTCCCTTTATGCCTCCAAAGCTCACTTTGCGACTGTTCACCCATTCGCCGGTCCTTCCTTTGTTGAAGACTGCTCCATCTCGACCAAACATAACCCCGCCCCTCCCCCAGGCCATAGTAGCACCAGTAAATAACCAAAGGCTGTCGTCGATCTACAACCTCAATGGAAAAAGCATGGGGGTGACGCAAGCACATAAGTTTGAATCCCTAACAGAGTAACTTAGAGGACGAGAGAGAACAAAATCTCTTTTTGGTTGTATATTTAGCTAGTAGGGAAAAGGTCTTCCACTGTAGCCATTGTTTGCTATACTAGTATGTGAGAGTTTTATACTATTTTTGGTTGGTTCGAACCAATGCACTAAACATAAGGTTAGTTTTTTTTTTCTTATGCAAAATAAGTGTTATAAAAAACAACGAATTACTAAGCATGGCAAAAATATCATGTTACCTCCCAATTTTAGTTTTTTGATTTCACGGCCATAATTTTTGTCCCCACTTTTTATCCAGGTTACCAAAAAATATATATATATTATTAAGTAGTTGTACTTTTCACTTTTGCATTGACAAACAACTTCAATATCTGTTGAAGAAGGCACATTTTGAAAAAGTGATTTGATGTCGTATTTGACTAGTGTTTATAAATTGTCTAATGTCGTGTATGCCAGTTCGATCACCCTCTAGTCCCAGGAGACAAGACTACCACGGACCTAATTAAGCTGCAGCAGATAACTAGTATGACAAGCACCACATATGTTGCGCATAAAAAACAGCCGAGTCTTGCACAGTCCTAAGTCCCATAGTCTTTGCTTGGTCCCGTTATTAAGTCACAACGGAAACCATAAAAACTATTATGATTTAAACCAATCAGTGAGAGACACGGAAATGGTGTTTAGTATTGTCAGTTTTAACTAAAACTAGTTGTTGTAGTGTAAAGTTTTTAGATGTTATAATGTCAAGAAAAAGTATATTATAGTATTTTTAAGTTCTAACAAATGTTCCCAAACTCTATAAGAGAGAAAAGAGACCAAAGATTGACAGGATGTAATAAAGCTAGCTTTGTATCAATTCAAAAAAGGGGAAATTTAAATTTTAGTAATTTGTATTATGTCAAAATATAAGTTTGATATCCTTTATTACAGAAAATTTCATGTCGATACTTTGCCTTTTAGGAAATTTTTTTTCGTATCTTAGAGCTATTTTTGGAATATAAAAGATAAAATTATCCTTTTATAAAATAATTAAATATAAAAAATAATAAATAGAAACAAATAAAAAACTATTACAAAAGAAAACAAAACCCAAAATAAAAGGAGGTCTTCTTCTTCTCAAATGTAGCAGCCAATTCCCTGATCAACAAAATCAAATTCAAACTCCATCTCAAAAATAAAAATTCAAAAAAGTCGCAAACAGCCGCTGGGGAGTAGCAGCTGTGGCAGAGGAGAAGGGAAACCGCCAGGGAACAATAAGCTGGTGAGGCAATCGTCGATCTACTCCTTGACTTCGACGAGTTCTAGAATACCATGGGTGGGAGCTTAAGGAAGGATTTGATTCAATGAACATGGATGAGCTTCTGAAGAACATTTGGTGCGTAGGGAGATCTAATGGATGACGTCAGTTGGCAGTGCATCCGTTGCCGCATAGAGTGGCACTGGCGCTGGTGGCAGAGGAGTGGTGCCTCTACAGATGGAGGGCTCATTGACTCTGCCAAGGATGCTGAGCCAGAAGATCGTGGACGAGGTATGGAGAGACATTTTCAAGGAAAGGAATGGTGCTATTGGGGCTAGTTTGCCGTAGAGGCAGCAAAACCGAGGAAAGATGACTTTTGGAGGAGTTCTAGGTGAGAGCAGGAGTAGGGAGGGAAGATAACAGTGACCAATTGGGTGGGAAGCAGCCACCGAATAGGAGTGCATTCTTCGGTAACAACATTAACAATATGACTTTAGGAATTGTAGTGAGATTAATAGGGAATCAAATTATGGAGACGAGTAACATTCAGATTTCATATTTCTATTCAAGCTGCGAACTTGCAGCTGAACGTTAATGGCATGAGATAGAATCAGCAGCAGCAGATTTTTCCGGAGCAGCCCGCCATGGTTGTCAGCTGGGAAGTCACAGTGTGAGGAACGGAAACATAGGGATGTGAAAGCAAGGTAGTTTAGGAGGTGCTTTCGTTATAAAACAGGTAATTTTATATTTTCATGTCTTAAAAATGGTTTCAAGGCACTAAAATAATATTTTCTACAAGCTTGAGATATTGGCATGAAATATTCCAAAATAAAGAGTAATGAACTCATATTTCGAGATAATACAGATACTAAAATGAAATTTTCTCTAAAAAAAAAAGTACCAAATTAAGCTTACCAACAAAAATGCATTCAAATGAATAAAAGGCTGTTGGGCTTAGGTATTTTCATGACCTCCCACAAGCATATTTTCCCATTTATGTGCCACTACTCTCAGAAAGTTTCTGAAAGTCTAAAACCCTTTTGGAAATGCTTCCTGACCTAGTTGATAGTGGCACATATATGAATTAATATCTGATAGTAGGGGTGGCAATAATCGTGTTCGTGCTGTGTTCGTGTCGGCACGTTTACAGCACGACACGTTTAGCCCGAATACGAACACACACGATTAATAAACGTGCCAGAAATGCTAACACGAACATGACATGTTTATGACACATGTAACACGATACGACACGATTAACACGATTATTAAACGTGCCGTGACGGGTTGACACGATAACAACACACATATGACACGTTTATGACTCAATTAACTAAAAATTAAAAAAAATTAATTTTTTTTAAAAAAAATTTAAATTTTTTTAAAAAAAGCCAATAAATAAAATTAACAAAAACACAATATCTAATTAATACTAACTTACTATAAATATTTCAAATATTTTTATTTTTAAGTTTAAATTTGTTATAAACGGACGGGTCGTGTCGTGTCGTGTCAACACATTTACAGCCCGTTTAATTAAACATGTTAAGGCGTGTTTAGCGTGTTGGCACGAATCCAACCCGTTTATTTTCTTGTTATTCGTGCCAACCCATTTATGACAATTAATAAATGTGCGGTCCAAACCCGTTTATCTCATGTCGTTTTCGTATCGTTTCATCGTATCGTGTCTAAATTGCCGACCCTGTCTGATAGTCTTCCTATTACTTTTTCTTTGTTTCTGAATCCCAAAAGGTCAACGTTCTTTAAGCAAACTTGTTTTTATTTTTTGTTTTTAATTTATTTGCAATCATGCTTAGTTGCAAGCTTTGAATTTTTTGTTTTTACCAAAAAAAAAGAGAAGAGAACAAAATAATTATTTTATATAATTATGTAAATCCTAATCCACTTGCAAGCAAAAGGGGAGGTCATATACACTTACAATTAGAACAAATAAGTTTTTTTAAATTAAGATCTATTTTGTTTGAATTTATTACCTAGTAAGGACACATGTCTCCTCCACAAGATTAAAACTACAAAAAATTAACGGTCTTAATATAAAATAAAAAAGTTACAAATAACGATCAGTGCCAGGATAAATATTGTGTCCTCTTAATCTGTGCACAACGAAGTTAGGAGAGCCTATAACAAACAAAAAGCAACGATACTAGATATGGCAATGGAGTGCCCCCTGTTATTTTGTTAATCAAAAACTTCCTCACTAAGAAAAAGATTTCAGACAATCCCCCAAATAAAAAAAAGAACGAAAGAATCGTGCTCACTGATCTGACAATTTTGCCCAAAACATCAAACGTTTATTACTCTGGCAACAACACAAAAAAAGAAATATCTAATGTCTGGTAGAAAATTTTAATATCCTGTCCTAACAGACAATATTGACATCCTATTATAAGACAATATTAACAAAACTGTAAATACTATAACATATAAGAGTTTTACATTATAATAATTTTTTTGTTTTATTATAACATATAAGAGCTTTATACTGTTAAAAATGTTGACACTTTCTTTTTGAAAAAAGGAAAAAAAAGAAAAAAACTCAAATATTTTCTCCTCAGGCAACAATAATCCACCAGAAGAAACAACAAAAGAAAAATCCATTAAAAATCAGGCAGATATATAGGGTATTTTTGTTCTGCATTATTTGAACTCAATGTACTCAAATTTGGATTCGAGTATTAAGAATATTTCGGATACGTGTTTGTTTTTCCAAAATCTGAATCATTTGAGTATCAAGAATCTAAGTTTTCAGAGTTCTCATCCTTCTTAAACTTTTGATACTCGGATATTTTTGCTACATTAAAAACTAAAATTCTCTATCCTACATTTAAAAAAAAAATCAAAACTTTTCATTTGATATCCAATTGAGATAATTCTTTTTTCATTGTGTTTCTAATGAAAAGAGGAATAAATCAAGATCTATATTGCATATTTTTTAAGATCATTAACATTAAGATTTTATTATATTTATTAATAAATCAAAAACTATATTCACTACATTTTCAAACACAAATTTTAATTTTATTCCATACTCAGATTAAAACTTAAATACATATCTAAACATCAATTTAAATAACAATTTAAATCACATTAATTTAAATTAAATCACTAATTTAAATTCACTTATCAAACAGAAATTAACGACCAAAATACCCCCACTCACAACCACCTTAATACACATAACTTTCCTTGAACGGTCCATGTGAAAAAAGAAGCAGATCAGTCATAAAGTGATAAAAAGTGCAACCTTTGTCCAGTCGGAGACTTCACGTTTCCTCGTGTACCTTGACTCCTTCCACCTGTTCTTTAAAAAGTATATATATATATATATATATATTTATACTTCATTTTAATTTAATTTTTTCTCAAAATATTTGTTTTTATTTTTCCTCCCTTTAAAACCGTTTTTATTGACAAACAACATCTCGCCTACTGATTCCATCTTCCTCGGTCTCTCACTCGCACACAGGAACGATTAATAAAAAAATAATAATAATAATAAAACGTTTTTGAGGAATAAAAAAAACAATTACGAAACATAATAAATAAAACAATCACGAGGAAATTAAAATAAAATAAAAAAAGAAAACCCTCTGTCCTGTTGCATCCATTAATTTCTCCCTCTCTCTTCGCAGGTATTCTTGTTTTCCAATCGCTTCTGTTCATCTTCAATCTTTCTCTTCTTTTCTTCTCTTTCTTCATCTTCTTCTAGTTTTTTTTCTTTTTTTTTTTGGCAAAAAAAGTTGTTGTTTCTTTGTGTAAATTTGTTCGTTTGTGTATTTTGTTCAAACATGCTGACCTGCATTCCCTTCGTTGATTCTGAGAAATTAGGGTTTGCTTCTGCAGAGGAAGTCGGAAGAATGCGGTTCTAGGGTTTTCTTCTGTGCGGGATTGTTCTTCTGACACACGCAATAAGGTTCTGTTTTTTTTTCATTTGCTTTCGTCGTTTGTTTTCCCTTTTTTTGGTATAAGGGAGAAGAATTGGGAAGAAGCAACAAGGAGTTAGGGCTTTTTTGGAGGCGATTGGGATGTGCATTGTCCTCCGTTTGGGGCTAAATTCGGGTGGAGCTCGCGGTGGATCGTTATTTTGGCCGTTTCTTGAGCGATGCGAGGATGGGTTCGTGTGAAAATTCGGTTATCGTCGACGAGCCTTTGTGTTTGTCGATATCCGGGCAGCATTTATGCTCGGAGCTATCTCACGCTTTAGTTGATTCTGAGATGGACCTCGCTAGTGCATCTAATAGGTGTCCCGATTTGGTTAGCAATTATAATTCTGGTTCTTTGAGCTCCGGTCTTTCTACACAGCCTTGTTCTGTTAAAGGAGATGGGTTGGTAGGTGAGCATAAGGATGTGAATGGTTTGGGGTTGGAGAGCTTGTTGAAAGATGATTCTCGGCGGGTTGGAGGTTGTACGGATGAGAGTTGTGGTGACGTTGACGTTGACGTCTATGAAAACGAAAGCGGTGGGGAGTGCTTGCAGGAAGGTAGCTTAGTTAGCAGAGAGGGGTTGGTGACCGAGTGTGAAGCTGTAGATGTTTTGTCGTTGGGGAATCTGTTGAAAAATGATTCTGGGCTTAGTAGGGTTTGTTCGAATGAGAGTCACAATGAGATCGATGTCTGTGAAAAGGAAAGCGGTTGGAAGTGCTTGCAGGAGGGTAGCTTTGTTGGCAGAGATGGGTTGGTCGGCAAGTGTGAAGCTGTAGATGTTTTGCCGGTGGAGAATTTGTTGGAAAATGACTCTGTGGTTAGTGGTGGTTGTTTGGTTGAGGGACACAATGACGTTGATGCCAGTGCAAAAGAAAGCGATGAGGGGTGCTTGCAGGAAGATAACTCTGTTAGCAGAGATGGGTTGGGAGGCCAGCATGAAGCTGTGAATGTTTTGGGGTTAAGTGAATTGTTGAAAAATGACTCTGTGGTTACTGGGGTTTTTGTGGAAGAGAATTGCATTGACGTTCATGTCAATGAAAATGAAAGAGGTGGGAAGTGCTTGCAGGAATGTAGCTCTGTTAGCAAAGATGGGTTGGTAGGTGAGCATGAAGCTGACGATGTCTTGCCATTGGAGAATTTGTTGGGAAATGATTCCGGGCATGGTGGGGTTTGTTTGGATGAGAAGCGCAATGACATTGGTGTCCTTGAAAAAGAAAGCCATGGGGAATGCTTGCATGAAGGTACCTCTGTTAGCAAAGATGGATCAGGAAGTGAGTATGAAGCTATGGATATTTTGGGGTTGGATAAATTGCTGAATGACTCTGTGGTTAGTGGGGGTTGTTTGGATGAGAATCAGATTGACTTTGATGCCAGTGAAAAAGAAAGCAGCGGGGAGTGCTTGCAGGAAGGAAGCTCTGGTAGCAGAGATGGGTTGGTAGGTGAGTATGAAGCTGTAGATGTTTTGCCGTTGAACTTGTTGACTAGGGTTAGTGTAAATTGTTTGGATGAGAATCACAGTGACATTGATGTCCATGAAAAAGTAGACAAGGGGAAATGTTTGCAGGAAGGTAACCATGATGATAGTACACAGATGTGGACTATTGATGGAGATGGGTTGGTAAATGAGCGTAAAGATTTAGATGTTTTGGAGTTGGACAATTTGTTGAAAAATGACCCCGATGTTAGTGGGGGTTATTTGGATGAGAATCAAGGAGTCATTAATGCCTGCAATGCAGAGAGCTCTGGGGAGTCCTTGCAAGAAGGTACATCAAGAGATGAGGATGAACTAGGAAATTTAAAAGTGGACAGCGACATACACTCGAAAGTTATTACTGTTGCTGATTTGCCAACAAGTTGTGTCCAGGTGGATGAGCGGAAGGATGAAAAAGGTGTCTGTTGTCTTTTCGCTGAGGAGATTATAGGGGTACGGGAAGATAAAGATGATAACTTAGCAAAGGTGAGCAATGATTTGTGTGAGCAGGAACCTCCTTCACAAGATCGTGAAAGCTCAGAGTTGGTTCCCGAGAATGATGTGCTGGATAACACTCTTGAACAAAAGGAGCAGAATTTTGAGAGTGACTTGGGAAATATAACTGGCAAAAGTGTTGCTTCAGTTGGGTTAGAGGCTGCTATGTGTAACGGGATATCAGATTTTTTACAACGTGGTGAAATGTCTCTAGAAGCATCACACTCAGTTGAAGAAGTAAGCAGTGCTGCCTGCAAAATCGATCAAAATAATTGCAGTGGTTGTCTTTCTATTGAGAGGATTACAGAAGCTGTTGGAATGGGAAGCAGTATTGATACGTCCAACCGAGTAATACTTTCGACAAGTCTTGAGAATGTCCTACAATATGAGCAGATGGATGAAAAGAGTGTTGATAGTCCTTCAACAAAAGGGGTTACAGACTTTGTTCAGGAAAAAAATGACGTAACTCTGGACACAAGGGTTAAAGTAGGTACCCAGATATTGGCTTTAGGAGAAATTGAAGGCAATGATACTTCTGGTTCTCTCAAATCTTGTCAACCCTTGGGTCTTGTTGATGATGGCTCTTCTAAAACATTGGATGTGCCAGATCAACTTGGCAATAGTTCCCATGGTCCTTTAGAATCAAGTAGTACAGTTGACTGCTCTGGAAAGACAACTGATCAAGGAAATGATAATGAGGGAAGCAATTGTGTTTCTGAAGCTAAATGTCGTGACCTTGCATCATCATCCTTCCAAAGGAATAGTCGGAGAAGTAGATCAAACCGCAAGACTCAAATAAAAAATGCCACAAGGAAAAGCAAGAAAACAGCAAAAGCATTATGTTCAAATGGATTCGTCAAAGTTACTTTCAAGGCTAGAAAGAAGAGAAGTTGTCTGTCCAAATCAGCTCGTTCATCTGCTTGGGGACTGTTGGGAAATGTGACACAGTTATTTGAGCATAGTAATGGGCTTGAGGTCATCCAAGTTCCGAAGCAAGGATCGCACAAACCAAAAGGTGGCAAAAAAAGTGGAAAGCAAAATAAGAATGGGGCTAATATAAGATCACAAGGTTCTAGGAGAAAAAGTAGTGCGCTAAATACTAAAATCCGTTTGAAGGTAAAATTCGGGAAAGGAGTCAATCAAACTATTGTGAATGTCTCGGTTCCCAATGTTGTTGATAACGCGGAATCACCTACTGCTGTTAGTTGTGATGATGGGACTAAATTAGGCACATCGGCTCCAAAAGCAGCAAATGGTGAGATAGATGACTGCAGAAAATGTGAGGTTTCCATGCATTTCATGTGTCTAAGCAGCAACGAAGAGAAGGTGATGTCTTTTCCACATGCTTCTGTTGAGGATGCTCAGCTTGTTAATAATGACTTGGACACCCATGTACTTCCAGAAAAGTCAGCTCAAGATGTGAAAGATGATTATTTTGGGATTTGCTCCAATGCATTGGTTGAAGCATCAGAAGGAGCGGCTGAAAGTAGATGCAAAGATCCAGGAACTTCACCTGATTCAGAAGTTATCAATTTGATTCCGGCTGCTCATGTTGATTCTAGGCCTCATGATGATTTTCATGCTACTGTTACTTCTCCCAAAGATCTTGCTGTTCCTGGAGATCTTACCAGCAATAACAGAAGGAAGAAGAAAAATAAGTGTTCTGGTTTAGTTAATAGTACAGAAGATAAGTTACCCCTTCCAGTGAAAATAAACAAAGGTAAACCATTGAAGCAATATGGAAGAAAACAGAACAGTAATAACGGCATTTGCACTGGTGAGAATCTTACTTCCTCGACCAGTGCAAAAGCCTTGAGCAACTCATCTGGTGATAAGGAATTATCCGTAGTTGAACCATTGCTCTCATCAGTGGAGACTGCACTCAGAGTTTCTACAGAGGCACTTAAAGTGGAAACCGGAGCAGAAGCTAATGGCCTTGGCTTGTCAAAATCACAGAAATCTAAGAATTTTCTTTCTCCTCCTAAGACTAACCGTCGTAAGAATCCCAAAGGCAAGTCCCAAGGCTCTGATTCAGGAAATAAAAGAGTAAATTCTCGCAGCAAGAAGCAAGCCTGGTGTAGTTCTGTTGGTAAGAAGAAGGCCAACCAGACGTCTGTTTGTGATCAGGTTGCGTGCAATGTGGAAAGTCAGCCAAAAGCAGGTAAACCTTTTATTAATACAGTAAAATTTGAGCATGAACATCTGTGTTATAACATTTTCATCCTTTTGTTGTCACTATAATTCTCTATTATTGACTCGCTCTGTTAGTGAAACATATGTATCTATTTTTGGATTTTACATCAATTTTGTAGAAAATCACATGGTAGATGGGAAAGGAAAAGCCAACTCTGGTGAAAACATTGCATCCTCAGACGTATCTAACTTGGAAGTGTCACCTGCTGCTCTTGGGGAGCAGCATTTACCCCCACGAAATGCATGGGTGCGCTGTGACAGTTGTCATAAATGGCGGCGCATATCTGCTGAACTTGCAGATAGTATTGAAGAAACTCAATGCTCATGGTACAGTATTATTTATTTGTTTTTGTTTGCTTCAACTTAATCACTTAATTGTCAAGTTCTAATTCTGAGAAAGATTCTTTAGAAGTCAACCATCCTGATTCCTTTGGATTTTTCACTTTTTAATAACTCGTTGTCTGAAGGACTTGTAAGGACAACATGGATAAAGCATTTGCTCACTGCTCAGCCCCTCAAGAGAAGTCAAATGCAGATATTAATGCAGAATTGGAGCTATCAGAGGCCTCAGGTGAAGAAGATGCATCTGGAACCCGCTTAAATTACAAGGGGTTGGAATACAGGCGTTTAAGAGGTATAGTTTGTCAACCGCTTAAACTTGCATGCAAATACAGACATGATCTTCGGTCTGAACCTGTTCATCTGAATGCATTTACAGATCTGCGAGAGACTCCTACATGTATCAGTATTAGAACTAATCAATATCTTCACCGTAGCAGGAAAACACAGACTATAGATGAGGTTTATACTTGTCTTTTTTTTTTTTTTTTGGAAACTATGTTTAATATTCCATGTTTAGCTGTGCTTTGAATCTTCTGGCTGTTTCAGAATAACTCAATTGCTGATTTTTATTAGTAAAGAGATGGCTGCTCCTTTTTTATGTATTTTTTTAACGTGATATATGTATCTAGATGCTTAGTGACACAACATTGACATAAATGTGTTTGGGACGTTGACTGCAAAGATCTAGACACTATGACACCCTGATATACATATAATTTTACTTTTTAAGTTTTAGATTTCTTATATCTTGTACTAATACGTGGTTGAATGCATGTTTGCATGGAAAAGAACCAAGATATGAAGGACAAAAGAAGATTAATATTGATGCTGTGATGCATAAGTTTCTTGACAAAACTTGCGCCATGCTTGTGAAGTCGAGTAGAGTGTTCATTGTTTCAAACACCCAGATCACTGTCAAACATAGAAGTAAACGTGTTTTGCATCCTTAGATATCTGACTTGGCTGACCTGTTCAGAATATGTAGTGTGGTGGTTATTTGCAGAAAGTTGTTATTATCTCTCTTTGCACAGAAAATGGTAAATACCTAGTAAAGTGTAATGGTGTAGCTTGATTTTACCAACTATAGTTCTAATCTGAATGTTGGTGATTGTGCAAGGGAAGCCCTATGATTGCAGTGAAAATATGAATGTTTGTGGTCAAATATATGTTCGCATTTATGGTTTTATATGTGTTGTGTCTACACATTATATTTTTTGTCTGCAGTGGGAATTAAATTAGTAATATTTATATGACTTACATATGTGGATTTAGAGTTCTGTCTTTTTTTGCGGACAAGTATATGTTGCAGCTTAGTTATGGAACCAAGTTGTGTAGGAGGCATTTTGCTGTCTTGAATTTTTTAATCATTCCTGGGTACCTTAAGTGTTGGGGTCTTATCTGATATGACATTTTTAGGATAAACAGAAATTTAGAAGTTTCCTTGTCATAACTTTCTTCTCAGTTATGTTTTGCTTGTTCTTGGAATTTTTGTTGGTATGATTGATTTGGGCCACTTTTTACATTTCTAACTTGTTACTAAATTTAATCAGATAATGGTCTGCCATTGCAAACGATTTTCAGATGGGCGGTTGGGTTGTGGAGATGATTGCCTTAATCGAATGCTTAACATTGAATGTGTTCAAGGTGCATGTCCATGTGGAGACCTATGTTCAAATCAACAGGTATTTTGGTCATTTATGGTGGTGAATATCATTTGCTTGCTTAAAGTTCTTTTTTCTCAATCCATATGTCTATTTCCAGTTCCAGAAACGCAAGTATGCCAAACTGGGGAAGTTTCAGTGCGGGAAGAAAGGTTACGGGCTCAAGCTGCTTGAGGATATATCTCAAGGAAAATTTCTTATTGAATATGTTGGCGAGGTAGCCTTTGAACGCTTTTATTTGGATATGTACATAAATTCAGTGTCAATGAATCTAAAGAATTGGTTTCTTTTTTGGCTAGTTACTAGAATGATTGGCCGGTGTTTCCACTAATATGAGAATTTTAATTTTCTAATCTATGAAAAAGCCAAAACTTAGAAATATTCTTTATCTGTTTCTATGTACTTCTTTACAAGTGGAAGGAATTATTGGCTGGGAATCCACTGTTTACTGACTGTGTTGACTTTGGGAAACGAAAACGAGGCAGATATATATTTGACATTCTCCAGGTTGAAGCTCAACATGGATATGAATTATACCTAGTCAAATCTAGAATTTTATTAAGTTAATTAAGGCCTGGAAAAAATCGTAATGAAATGGTTATGGTTAATGGCATTACAAAGTCACGTGAACTTCTACTTCAGTTGTCGGATGTTACCTTCTTGGGCAAGTTTCATTTAATTCACCTGCAGTTTATAAGAATAAAACTGTCCAAATAAGATTTTATCTTTGCTTGTATTGGGGGTATGCCAAAATATTGTTATGGTAGATGGGTTTAAGTTTAAAGTTGAATGATTAGACTTCTGATCCGATCTTTTGGTTTTAGTATTTTGGGTGCCTACGTATAATATGCACGCATGCACAAGCACACACGAAAGAGTTGTGATCTTTATCATTTATTTTCTGCTAACATAATTACTGTACGCCCAACCAGGTCCTTGATATGCAAGCGTACGACGCACGGCAGAAAGATTATGCTCTGAAGGGCCATAAACATTTTTACTTCATGACGTTGAATGGAAGTGAGGTTAGTAGTATATTTCTATTGACACTTCTTGGTGCACACACCAATGAGCCCCCCTGTTCATTATATTTAGTCAGTAAATCCGTGAGTAGTCCATACATGTTCTAATTGCTGCTTTTTCTTTAACGAGTAAATAGGTAGATAAAGAAAGAGTTTTCCCTTTTCTTTTAATCTGAATCTCGCAAAATTGCACTCTTATGGTTTGATTTCTCCTCCTGTTGCAGGTAATAGATGCATGTATAAAAGGAAATAAGGGACGGTTCATTAATCATAGCTGTGATCCCAATTGTCGGACGGAAAAGGTGAATTGAATGGCCTGGTTTTCATTCTATTTAAGAGAAACTTTCTGGACAACACAGTCTTAGCGGGCCTCATACTTTTTCTTTCAAAGTTAACTAGAGGTGGTAGGGTTTGGGACTTTGGATGTATCCATTTGGATCTCAATATAGTTAGGGGAGCCGCATATTATCTAAGTTTAAATTTATTGTGCGAAGTTAGGAGTGGGGAGTTTTGATATGTTCATTTAGATGTGACTTTAGCGTCATGGAGAACCTATGTTCAGCAGAACATTATTGAGGATTCTGTTTGACTGCTTTCTCTTATAGTTGCTTTCTTATCTCATTTGTTTCTGATGTCATCCCTTCTCTTTTTCTCACATCGCTTCTTAGAGAAGACCTCATCTTTGGACTGTATTTAAAAGAATTGATCAAGTAATATAATGTGAAAACTCCTTTTTATCTATTCTCACTGTCAGAGGGATGTAGCATTTTTCTAAAGATAGTGTACCAAGGTTTGGAGATGCATGTACCATTCATAGGGTTTTGACTTTCCAAGTTAGGTTGCGTAGGTTAGGCGTACAAGTACTTTAAATACCCTAAACTTTAATGGCTGCCAGGAACGTTGTTCGTGAGACAGTTTGTTTAGAAAATTGCAAAGTAGTTTTGAAAAGCTGATTGCCTTATTTCAAGTGTTATTTGTGAAGCACATATCCGTTGACAGCTTGCTTTTAGTCTATCATTTGTACCCCTTTTTCTGTTCTTAACTTCTCTTTTTTTTTTTTTTTTTGACAGTGGATGGTGAATGGAGAGATTTGTATTGGCCTCTTTGCACTGAGAGATATAAAGAAGGCAATGCTTGAACTGTGTTCATCATCATCACTTCCATGCTTAGATCTTTTTTTGTTGGCACCGTGAAACCTTTTTTTTCTTAGGATGAGAAACTAGATAAATTTATCGATGTGTAAAGTTTAAAGAATATATGGCAGTAAGAAATCGTCGTTCAATAAACTTTCACCTTACGCTGGGTATGCCTAACTTTCTCTGCTTGTCTGATTGCACAAGTTGGACAATTTGTTGTAAAAGGGAGATGGGCGACCAAGGTCGCAGAACTTGGAAGTTACTGATAACTTGTTGCCTGCATTTGCTGCAGAAGCCAACATCTATGGCTACCCTTTTTCATTTTCTTTTCCTTTGCTCTGTGCATACGTGATAATAACTCTGGGGTCTTTTTTTGCATGCTTCTATCAGGGTGAAGAAGTGACATTTGACTACAACTATGTGAGGGTATTTGGAGCTGCTGCCAAAAAATGTTACTGTGGCTCACCCCAATGTCGGGGTTATATTGGTGGTGATCCTCTTAATGGTGATGTCATTATTCAAAGTGATTCAGACGAAGACAATCCAGAGCCCATGATACTTCCTGTGATTGGTAACGCTGAAGGAAGGTTAAACAAGATAGTACTCAAACCTAGTTCCTCCGTCATTAAGAAAACTTCTGAGAGTACGTTAGACCATATAGATGAAAAGGATAAACAAACACCTGCTTCCGTTCACTCAGAGCTTTCCACAGGAAAAGAGAACTCCATGAACCATTCTGTGTCTGCTGTCTCCCATGTACATGATGCATTGGAGTTGAACACAAAGGGAATATTATCATCTTCTGTACAGCCTTTAGAAATTTCCCAACAAACTGAAGATGTTAGTAGCGAACTCATGTCTACTGTTCAGCAAGAAAGTTCCATGGAAGAGGAGACTAGGGAAAAAACTCCAAGCTCTTCTGACAGATTGGATCTTACGCCTCCAGTTGAAGTAGGCAAATCTTTATCTGATAGTGCTGATGGTAAAAGGAAGTCCAAGTCAGACATGGCTGATGATCAGCAGCTTTCTTCTAAAGCTCATCTAAAGGTGAAAACTTCTCGCTCTTCCAGTATTGTTAAAAGGGGAAGAATTTGGAGTGATCCCCCAAATACTAGCAAAGTTCAGTTGGCAGCCAACAAATTGCAGGTTCTGCATATTAAACCTAAAAACATAATACGAGGTTCTTTTGGCAATAACTTTGAAGCAGGTTAGCCATGAATTTGATGCTTCTTTCATAGAAGGAGTAATTTATTGGGTAATTGAACTAATTGTTGATGGCCTTCAATGTTGCAGTTGAGGAGAAGCTTAATGAGTTGCTGGATGCTGATGGCGGAATTAGCAAGCGGAAAGTAAGTAGCATAGCAATGAAATGGTATTTTTAGTTTTGGCAGACTGTAAGATTATCTTGTAGGCAAATATTCTTATGTGGTTCTGCCTTTTAATTTTCTTTATCGTTATGAAATAAACTAGTGGGGGTGTTTTTCCCAAGCTGTTGAATTCATTTTTGGTCTGATTAACTTTTATTTCTGTTGTTGGACGTGCTTTATCACCTACGTCTGATGTATATTGAGGTGTTGTTTGTTTGCATCATTTACCTCACTCCACTTTATGCGCCCCCACCAACACCCGTCAAACCCCCCCTCCCTCTCCTACTTTATGCCTATGGTATGCACATCAAATTCATATTTGAGTTCTTTAGAAATTAATGTTGCTTTTTTGCAGGATGCCGCCAAAGGCTACTTAAAGCTTCTTCTACTTACTGCGGCATCAGGTGATAGTGCCAGTGGTGAAGCAATTCAGAGGTAATTTTTCCAATTTTTTCCCTTAAAACGTCGTGTTAAAATGTTGGTCTTATAGAAGTGCTGTAACTTACTGCATTTCGTTTCTCAGAAATCGAGATCTTTCAATGATCCTTGATGCCCTCTTGAAAACAAAATCACGGGTTGTACTAGTTGATATAATCAACAAAAATGGTACGCATATGTGGTCTCATTTCGTAGCTTGCTAGTTTGTTGCCTTGTTTATCTGGAATGAGTAGATGTATTGTGTTTTGTCCCAGTTTGCTCTACTTAATTAATATTGCTTTCCATTAGGTTTGAGAATGCTACACAATATAATGAAGCAGTACAGAAGAGACTTTAAAAAGATACCTATTCTTCGGAAGCTTCTCAAGGTAATTCCATTAAGACCCATATCAATAGGCTTATGGTTTTTTTAATCCTTGGTGACTATTGAAAAATGGTTTAATATTTTAATTGATAAGCTTTTTTCTTTTTATCTATGAAAGAACCTCCCCCACGTGTTTTGTTTAAATTAAATGAAACGGATCTTGATGAGGCACCTTTTGTTTGGGAGATTAAAGTACCTAAAAGTATGGTTATTTACATGATGAGTTCATGTGTCAGATGCTTCCCTTCTTTTAACATTTTAAAAGACCATTCATATTAGACTTGGAACATGATTTGATAAATAGGAAAACTTCTTACTTGTCATTGCAGAATGCAGCATGCTTTTAACATATCATCTATGCAGGTCTTGGAGTATTTGGCAGCCAGGGAGATTCTTACCTCTGAACATATCCATGGAGGTCCTCCCTGCCCTGGAATGGAGAGGTTGGCAAAGATATCTAATTTTTTTAACCTAGTGTTCTGTATAGGTTCATCTTCTCTCTTTTGGTTGTCAAGGACGGTTGATGACTAAGGGAAGGAAAAGAAGAATATCCAGGTGTGACTCCTGGAGTTGTGCCAAATAAGGCATAATTACTATTAAATATCTTTATTGGCATATGCTCTTGTTATGCTGTTTCCAAGGGGCTCTGTAACATTTAGAATATCCTCCTAGTCTGGAGGTTGATCGCAAAGAAAGTAGAAAGAAATACTAGGCGAGCAGGGGGA
The DNA here is from genome assembly GCA_946598075.1 of Artocarpus hirsutus. Classification (NCBI taxonomy): domain Eukaryota; kingdom Viridiplantae; phylum Streptophyta; class Magnoliopsida; order Rosales; family Moraceae; genus Artocarpus; species Artocarpus hirsutus. Next base: position 135,639 of record CAMOHE010046720.1, on the reverse strand, counting down.
TAGGAATGTTCATGGAGCAGCTGTAGTTACATCCAATTAATTGACATCTTGGTTTCCTGGCAGCTTGAAACCTTCAATTGTTAATGTTCTTCTGTTTCTTATTAAACAATCCATTTTGTTTGGTGTAATAATGATTTTCACAAATGTTACCCTGACAACTGTCTCTTTGTGCAGTTTTAGGGAGTCAATTTTATCACTGACGGAACATGACGATAGACAGGTATTTGTGCCATGTCAATTGAACTCTCTTTCCCTTGTTTTGAAATCCCATTGTATAGTTTTTTTTTTCAACCTTGTCGATTGGATAAAATTGCTCAAGAGTTTAATATCAGTCGCTTGATGTGACTTCACTTTTTCGAATGAGTTTTAATCATTTGATTTTGCATATGCAGGTCCATCAGATAGCACGAAACTTCCGAGACAGGTGGATTCGAAGAAATCTCAGAAAACATGGGTTTGTGGACAGGGATGATAACAAGGCAGAATATCTTGGGAGTTCAAACTGCAACAGATATTCTGCAACACAAAACAATCAGTCTGATCCTTGTGGGAGACCTTCAGAAACAATCGATTGTATCAAGCAATCAACACCCCCAACAACTTTGGTAGATGAAAGTACCCGGGAGGGCTCTTCCGGATCTTGTGCTGGTGTTTCCCCTACTAGTGGGACAAAAGCCCGCAAGCGTAAGAGCCGATGGGATCAGCCATCTGAGGCATATTCAGTTTTGATTTCTCTTCAACACAAAGAACAGAAGATTGAATCTAAACAGTTCGAATCTATTGTGAACCATCGAGACAAGGTGAACGGAGAGGAAAGCAATTGTCTTGGTTCAGTGAATGATAGTTGTCAGGTTGATCAGGCAGCTCATGAGGGAAAAGAGAATGTTCTTGAGGATGTTCCACCGGGTTTCTCATCTCCCCTTAAACCTGTTCCGTGTTCATCTGTTGCTTCATCAACAGCATTCCATTCTAAGTGCCCATTTGACACTGTCATCGGGCATCCGCAGGAGAAATTCATTTCTCGCTTACCTGTCTCTTATGGAATCCCTCTCTCTATCATGCAGCAGTTTGGAACTCTTCATGCAGAAACAGCGGGCAGTTGGACTGTTGCTCCTGGCTTGCCTTTCCATCCTTTTCCACCATTACCCTCCTACCCCTGTGGTAAGAAAGATACGTTGCCTTCTGACAATGTCAACCGCTTGTCTGTTAATCAATCTGCAGAAGAAGCACAACCAGACGGCCATCTTCCTGCTACTTCTAACTCAAATGATTGCACTCCTAGCACAACTGGTGACCAACCAGCTGCGGAAATTTTGTGTGCAAATAACTGTCATACATTGAAACGAGACAGGGAAACGTCACATGATTTGGGAAGAAGGTATTTCAAACAGCAGAAGTGGAATAATACAAAATCATGGCCCCCTTGGCATGTGAGAAGAAATGGATGGAGATGCATGGGAAATTCAAAAGATGGGACAAGCAGCGCAAGTATAGGAAACATAACAAACGAGCATAGAAGTACATATTGTTCAGAAGATTTAAATTGTACGGTGGAGAAAGCTGGTAACAATTGTTTTCAGAATCCAGAGCACCACAGTCAACATTAATTTATTTATAGGAAGAGCTATTTGTTTTCTTTTCACTCAAATGTATTCCCATTTCTTTCCTTTTCCCCCTCTTTTTTCTGGGTTCGTTCTGAATGATTTGCATTCAATATTTGAATTGGAATTTAATCCTAACACCCACAGCCATTTGGTGATGTGCTTTTATTGATATTGGTCCATCTATTCTTATTTTGTATCACACACAGAAATTCAAACTGATGAAACGTGACTTCAGATCAATGAATAAGATTATAGGCAAATTCTTAATGTCTTAAAAAGTTACAGCTTTTTTATGGTTTTTTTATTTTTATTTTTATTTTACCTTTTCCCTCTTATTTCTCGTTTATGCCGCCTGATATGGAACTTGTGGTTAAGTTACATGATGTTACACATTCAGCTTCTTTTGCAATATTTATATTCAATTAAATACGCAAGGTAGGATTTACATGTTTATTTATTGACTCATTCCTATCGGCTATTTTAATTTGTTATCAAAGACATGAACAAAACGTATGCCTTTTTTTTTTTTTTTTTTTTTTTGTTTGTTTGTTTGTTTGTTTGTTTGAGTGTTTACAAGAGGAATTTATGCCCGTGATCTTTAACTCTTTAGTAAGTGATAGTTTGATTTCTTTTTTTTATTTTTATTTTTTATTTTGACGAAATAACCTTCGAACTCTTAAACCTTTAGCAATCGTTGGACTTTCGTCAAAAACTAACTAAACCCTAACGGAAAGATGCAGGTGCCTGTCAGGTGGGGCATGTGAATTGATGAATGTTGGTAGCAATTTCTTATGCTACAAATGTTGATTTTTTTGTTTTTTATTTTTTTCCACGGTTTTTTTTCTCTTTACTAATTGAGTATGTTGTTCTACTCAGCGTGTGGGGGCATGTGAATTTTTTGAGTAGAAAGACCCACCCATGCGTGCAAGATCAAGGAATATTATTCCTGCATTGCTTGCACGAATCAATGATTTGAAGGCTCAAGTTAAAGTGATTGAAGGGCAACACCAACGGAAGAAAAATTTTCTAGAAGATCAGTTGAAGGCAATGCAATTGTAGTCAGTTCAAGACAAAGGGGCGGATTCTGCAAGTGGTTTGTGTTTTCTATTGTTATGATGTTTGTTTGGTTATTCTGTACTAGAAATTAGTTGCATGCTGTCCCCTGACCTTTGTAGAGATATATTAGGTTGGAAGTTTGCACTAGAAGGAGCTGACTTGTTTGTTTATGTTGGTTAAAAATTTTGCTATGGATACAAGCAAATATGTTAGCTTCCACTGACCTTTTTTTTAGTCTATTGTACGTCATTCTTTTTAAGTGAAGCAGAAACAGCAGTTAGGCCCTTTCCATATGCCCCTGCTAAAGCACTCGAGGAAGAAGAAGCAGACGGGACGAGTAGGGTTGATACGGTTATGCCGGAGAAGCTGGTAGATCGATTCCTAAACCGTGATTCCTAAACCGGAGTTGCAGATACGAGCTTATTTAACAGAAGCAATTGCAGCTTCTTCCATTCCCTGCATGAGCTCCTAACTCGATGAAGCCGCTGAGATCCCTAGTCTTCGGGACCGAGTCGCCGCCGCCGGCGGAACCGACTCGACGCTGAGCCGGTGCGCCGCAGTTGAACCGGGTGCAGATATGCCAGGCAACCTTGACAATTCTTCTTCTTTTTTTGCTCCTATTGTGATTGTGGAGACCTTTTTCAACCTCCTCGATGGGAACCCAACTACTTTTAGTGCTAAAACAAAACCACCATGAGGCAAGAACTCCTGTCCCGGCAGTTCTGACCTTCTTCACCTTATTACTTGTAGCTTCGACCACTGGATCTTGTCTTTGCTGCTTTAATCCAAACCTGGAAGGAAGTTAGTTTTAATAGAGACGCAGTCGTAAAGCCGCAACAAAGAAGGCATCGAAGAGGACAAGGAAGTGAACTTCAGGAAAATACAAGTTATTGTTGAGAAATTGATGTAGTGTAACTGATAAATTAATATTATTGCTTTTTTTTTCTCTTGGACATATTATTGGGTGAATTTTGAAGTAAGTGTAAGTAGGATTGGAGATGAGGTACAAGTTTGACACATTTGTAAGAAGATAAATTGAAGATATGGAATTGAGAATGAGCTACGAATCTGGTATACTACTCCCTTTTTTAATTTTTTAAAATTTTTGGGGTTTGTTAAATAGGGACCATTTACTTAATAAATTGAAACATAATTCGTATTGGAACTGGGGACATTTACTTAATTTTGCTCTAAAAAACATCCACCTGATGCACACAAGCGTCTTTCTATTAAAGTTTGGTCAGTTTTTCACGAAAGTCCAACATTACCAAGGGTTTAATAAATCGGGGGTTGTTTTGTCAAAATTAAAATATAGACAAAAGTATCACCTACAAAAGGGTTAAACGAACTATGGTGCAAATTACTCTGTTTACAAAACAAAGAAATCTTTACTGCCTTGACCTTACTCATGATCATATTATACAATCTACAAGTATACTGGCTTTTCCCATGAAAAGCATCACCTTAACTCAGAAGCGCATCTCTTTTCTTTTATTTGACCTTGAGAATCAATCCAAGCTATATTTCCACTTAATGCATCTCCTCCAAGTAAAAGAAAGAAGAAAATGCAAAAGAAAGTACACAAAGAAAGAAAGAAACCAAGAATACAATGCTTACACTCAAATTCTCTATTTTCCTTGTGTTCAACTTCCATCATATACACCATGCCGTTTTCCCTTATTCAACCTCAATCCATTAACAATCCTTACATAAATGCTTTGTCAAAATCTTCTCAGCATAGTTCTCACACGAACAAAGCACCAAGTTTTGATCAACGTTTTGTACTTCCTCCATCCATTGAAGTGCTTCCCAATTACCTTCTTGTAACTAGGCCTCTGCTGAACCAAAATCCAGTACTCGGCAATATTTGGTCTACTGCTTATATACTCTTCCTCCAGATTCAAGAGCACCAAACGAGAGAGCAATGGAATGAGCATCACATCAGCCATGGTGAACTCTTCGCCTGCCAAATATGCTGTCTCGTTTAGCTGCATTTCAACCTCGTCGAGAAGCCTAATTAGATGCTCCTTGTCCCACTCCAAAACATCTGCGATCTTCAACTTCTCTTCTGTCTCATACGCCTCTTTTAGCTTGGTATGGTAAGCGCCCGCAAGATCAGGAAACTCGGCCATTCGCTCAATGATTACGCGCCTTATGAACTTGAAAACGTAGTCTCGGTACTTGTCTGGAATGTGGGCAAGTGTGAAAAACTTTGGGTTCCATTCCTGCATCTTCTGCATCCATTCGGTTACTTCTCTGCTGCTACAGATGATGTTATCACCACCTGAAGAGACAACCGCGATCCTCTCGACATACCTGAACAATACATCCATAGAACATAAACATCTTCCTTCGTTCAACTGAAAAAGCAAATACATGAATTTCCTCTTTCCTACTATATATATTTGTGTGTGTGTGTGTGTGTGTGTGTGTGTATTTCCTTGAAAATTTTCAAATTGGGCAAAATGTCAAGTTGAATCATGTTTGTCTTTGGGGATTGATGATTTATTAAAATCTAAGAGTAAAAATGTCGCCCGAGTTCAAATCCCTCTAATTGCATTTATGATCCATCAAGATCCTCAATTTCCCTTTCCTAGATTACCTATGGTGTCTAAAAATGACATCCTTGCTTACACAAGTTCTAATTTTAGCATCTTTCATGCAACCCAAAAGGAACAAAAGAACAAAAAAAAAAAAGGGTCAAGGAAGTGTGGGGCTGAAACATACTGGATTATCTCAATGGTGTTGAAGATGATGTGAGCTCCATTTTGAAAAACAGGGAGTTTGGCATTTGGATTCATCCTGAAAAACGTGGCGTCCATGTTCTTGCCTGTTATAGGATTGACATGGAATGATGTGTAATCAATTCCTTTCTCTTCCAAAGCAAGCCTCACTCTTTGGCTGTTCAAAGAGAATGGATGATGATAGAGCTGCATGATCTCATAAAAAATTGAGATCTTTCTCAATCAACGTTGAGTTGAGCACTATATTTGGCCTGTGAACTAGAAGAGCAACAAAAACATTATCCAAAACACTTCTTCACAAGCATTTATGTAGATTCAAAAACATGTATGTACAAATTCTACTTGAAATTGATACACAAATTCAATTCAGAAGCCAAAATAGACAAACTGGGATTATTCCATTAGTATCATGTAAACGCAAATTCAGAGTTAACATTCTAAACGGTATAGAGTCTTTAATAAAGTAAAAAAAGAAAAAAAAAATCAAATGAGAAAACCCAATAAAAATTCTAGCTTTTCTATGAAACCCCACATCCACTTGGGGCTTTCCAAGCAAGATCAAATCAACAGACATGGTTCAACTAAAAGTAAACATAGTCAACGAAACCTCAAAACACGTTTCAACCAAAAACATACCAAGTCAACGAATCCAACAGCCAAAAAAAAAATGTAAATTTTAAAATTAAAAAAAAGAGACGAGGATAGCTGATGGCAATAGATTGGATATGACAGTAAAACTTACGCAGAAAACCGGAGGCGTTCTTTTCTCAACTGGGGATAGTAGAGACTTGAAAAGGTGCCAAAAATGGAACACAAAATCAGATAATATTACAGAGAACTAAATTTGGGTCGAAGAGTTTTCGAGATTTGTGCGTTAATTACAATAAAAGGAAACCTTACGCCACTTTGTTTGTCTTCTGACTTCTCTCTCCTCTCTCTTGCTCTACACATGAAAAGCCGAAAAGGGTGCTCGAAAGGTGGAGAGAAAGAGAACCAATGTCGAATACATACGACAACTAAGCTTATCATCCTTCCATTTCCAACTGCAACCGAATAATGTTATTTGTGTTTGTTTTAATAATGTGCTTACGCTGCAAATAGCCGGTTAGGTAATTCCGAAAGATATACTAGCCTTTAATACTCGACACGTGTCATTTTAAATTTTTTTAAAGAGGCATATTTAGCTTTTTAAACCATTTGATTTAATTTTATTTAAAAACTATGCCCCTAGTTTTTTACCTCATGAAATATGTACATTTAAATTAGATTTAATACATAAATCTGTATTATATTGTAGCTAATAATTGATTTTGACTTTTAAAATAATCAAATTATCCTCATATAATGGAGAAAAAATTAAAACTATCAAAAAATAAAAAGAAAACAAAAAAAACACACACAAAAATCTACTTTTGAGGGTGTTCTAACACTTTTAGGTCAAAAACCTTTAGATCAAAGTATTTTTTATTTTTTAAAGTTTTCTTTATTTTTCTATGTGAGGATATTTTGAGAAATTTTTAGATTAAAATTGAAAGTTGACTAAAAAATGTATAAATTTGTATATTAATTTTAGCCTAAAAGTATAATCTGATAAGATAAAAAATCAAATATACAGTTTTTGTATAAACCTAAAATAAAGAACATATCTCGATTTATTTTCTTAAAATTATTTTCCATACTTACCCACTATAATAACTACAAGTACATATGAGGAAACATCCGGGATTTAAGACTTTGAAAATTATGGAAAATTGATAAACATTTTAATTTTTAAGTTTTAAGATTTTTTTTCTTAATTATGTGCATTTGGTTTTTGAGATGGAAGGTTGTGTTAGAAAATAAGTGAGCTGGATATGCTAATTGGGATGCAACTGAAGGAGATATAATATGATATAATGTTAGTGATTCTGTAATAAATAATGGAATTAAAAATTTTACCTTTTGGGCATTAATGAAAAGAACGTATATTCTATTGAATGTCATAACTGTACTGTAATCGCTTTCCAGCCATTAATGAGTGCCTTCAAGTTTATTACAAGGGCTAATGCCTAACAGGTTAACAGTCGTACCAAAAATAAAATAAAATACAAGGGCTCAACTCTTTTGAAATAAACATTACTTTCTCATGGGTGTTTAAAAAGGTGATGAAAATCAGTGGTTAGAATCATTTTTATTGTAGCATATGAGAGCTTTATACTGTAGTAATTTTTTTTATTTGTTACTGTAGCATGTGAGAGCTTTACACTGTTTATAACTGAGTTTGTGGTGGGAACCAACCCAACCAAACAGGGGTCAGAATATTATAAATAAGGTAAGAAATATCTGTAACAGATCTCTCACACAATGACAAACAAACATATAATTAAGGTTCTTTCCTTTCTAAGAAACGTCAACTAAGGTCATTGTTGTGTTTTTTATGAGCAAATTAGAGTTTGGTCATGATCAAATGAAAAAGGTCCCAAATAAAGAAAAAAGAAACCAACTTTATCTTTAGCCCCAGTTGGAAAGGTCGTTGGATGACTTTAGGTGGAAACTGAAGGAGACAGTTGGGGCTTTCAGACAAGGGGGTGCGAAAAAGTGCGATTATTGGGGCAGGCTCCAGCTGCTGCTGGGCCTGCCTGGAACATGCTACGAGTCTGAAAAAAGGCATTTGTTAACTTACCACTAATGGGTTCGTATAACTATAAGTATGTCTTTTTTTTTTATCCTCTTAGGAAACGAAGGGTTCGATGCTCCACGATCCCACCTCAAGAACAATGTGTTGTGTGGTGGCAGGCATGTGTTGGCATGAGTGAAAAATGAACATATTCTTCCCACTTCAAGGAAAATGTGTTGTGCGCTGGGAGGCATGTAGTGGCATGAGTAAAAAATGAACCTATTCTTCCCACTTCAAGAACAATGTGTTGTGTGCTGGCAGGCATGTGGTGGCATGAGTGAAAATAAACCCATTCTTTGAATAGAATTAGTTAGGTCTTGTTTATTTTATTGATGGGTCTTCATACTTTTAAAGTGGGGAAAGAAATGAGGGCAAGATGTTATTAATTATCCTCTTTACTTTCTTTAAGTTTTTTAAAAAAGTATTTACTACAATTTCTGAACTTTCATACAAAGGCGCACACACAATGAACATGAACATTATTATGGGCTATTATGGAACGCTCAAAGTGGCCCATATTAGATTATTTGACATGATTTGGGCAAGGTAGGCCCTTATTTTGTATGGGCTGATAGCAACAATCTTCCTGGCCCAAATAAAATCAATCCACCCCAATTACAATTCCAATTTCCCAGCTTGGAACAGTTTCAATCTTATAGCTCTGAGCCGAGAAATAAGTTCGGAATAAATCTGGAAATGTGCCACCACTCTCTAGTGAGAAAAGTGTGATTCACCAACATTTTCCCCCCTCAAAGTTTAAAAAGCAGAATGTTCACCAATATTTACACTAATTGTGGATCAAATTTTGTAGAAATACATTATAATAAAATTGGTTTAAACCGTATTTTGTGATTCAAATCGTGTTCTCAAACCAGCTATAGCTTTACAAGAAATGTTTAACTTTAACTGGTTTTGTACTTCTGTTACACAATAGAAAACCAACGAACGCTGATATTTTCAACATTTTTGTGGAACTAGCTTAGATAGTACTGGTTGAGGAAGGCCAAAAGCCCGCCTTTATTTAAAAATAGACATGACTCTTCATAAGAATATTTAAAAATTTCACATGCGTGAAAGGAGACGTATACCTACTTTGAGCATCCAACATTAAATTTTAGACATAAATGTGGACCCACATAACTAAGCCATAGTCACGTTCACCCAAATTGCTCTGGTCCTTTTTATTCCCCCATGGCTATTATATATATTGCCTTCGACAAGGAAAACTCGTCACTATCAAGTATTGCACCGTCCAAACATGACATCCACATTCATCAGTTTATGAGTAATAGGTGCCTCCTCCCTCCACAGCCATAAGTTTGCATCTCAAGTGCCCTACAATGACCAAGCCTTTAAATGAAAAAAGAAAAAAAAAATCAAATTAGGAGGGAGTTTATGTTCCTCCAAAATAAACATACTTGCACCGTAATAGATAAAAATGAAAGGTGTAACATGGATTTTGAAAGAGTACAATAGAAGGAATTTAAATATTTCCAACTATTGTTTACCCCTTACAAATATTAGTGTCATGTTAAGTAAATATTGCATTAAATATTAGTGTCATGTTAAGTAAATATTGTATTACGTTTCTCACTTTTATTTGTTACGTAAAAGTATAGTTCTCTTGCTATAATAATATATATAATACATATATATATATATTAGGGTGTCTGAAAAAAAAAGTTTTAACTTTGAAATTTAAACTGCGTACTTATAATATAAAAGCTTTACACTGTTTACCGTTTGAACTCTAAAGTTCATACCACTCTTCGGATACCCAAAACCTAATATACATACATATATAAAATTAAGTTTAATAGAGATTGGAGTAGATGCGACAGTGATCTATGTTTGTGCAGCGTGGAACGTGCCTTGTTCCTTGAAATGCCAATACAATTGGAAGAGAGAAAGGCCTGAGAGCCAATAAAATTATTGTTTTAGGGGTCAAAACGTATATTGCCCAATTGATTCCATAATACAAGTTTCCATTTGTATGATCTCTTCCCATGCCGATGAGTCGTATATCATGTGTTTCTTGTTTTATTCATTATAACAAACATTATCTCTTGAGAGCCATCAGTGCTGACGTTACAACCTGACGTCTTTGAAAATCAACCAATTAAATATAGTGGCGGGTTTAGCCTACATTAAAAGATAGTTTTTGTTAAAAAAACAAAAACAAAGGTGAGAGGGTTCAGATTATTATATAGAATGGAGTCTTATTATACTGTAGCGGCCATTAATTATTAAAATTCTTTCCAACAGGGAAGATAAAAAGTTGACATATGCGATGAGTGCAGCAACATAGCGTCTATTTGGTAGAGTTTTTGCTTGTTTTTTTAATAGTGACCGAAGAGAAATAAATGTGGAGGTTTCTAATAAGAATCATATTTTTGAAAAGATTAAATAGATTGTATGAGTTTGAAAGTTTTTAGTAAGTATAAAAACACAACAACGAAATTTGTAATGCCTTATTAAAATTTTGGTACCAAAGTTTTACAGTTTATTTCACATATGTATTTTAAAAAGTCATATTTTATGGTTTTAAGCTTTTGACTGGAAGCTTTTTTAAAAAACTAAAACACTTTGAAGAAATCATCTAAATATTTTTAGAAGCAACTTTTAGACTTAAAAAATCCTCTTAAACAGATATATTAATATAATGGTATTAGATTTGGTATTTAAGTGATTTAGTAAACGAGGGCTTTAAGTTTAATAAAAAAATAAACTTTTCAATTTAAAACTGAAATGACGCAATTCTTTTTTTTTTTTTAATCACATCCAAAAGCTGCGCAGCTTATCCCTCGCCATGCTTTACCAGGTGTTTGGCAAAGTGATGGGAACTACAGTTCCTACCATAAACTCAGTTATAAACAGTATAAAGCTCTCACATGTTACAGTAACAATTAAAAAAAAATTGCTACAGTGTAAAGCTATCACATGCTACAGTAAAAGTGATTCTCACCACTGGTTCCTACCACCTTCCAAACACCCCATTAATCTACCCCAATAATAAATTACTTGCCACACATACCTTTCATTTACACACAACATCGACGAAGTTCGTTTAGCATTTTCAGCAAAATCAGGAGAAAAATAATAATAAAAAAATAATTTGACTTAGAAACAGAGAAAGTAAGCCCACCAACTGACAAGTTACGTTTCGTTTCCACTTTTCAAGTCAGTTAAAAAACAAAATAAAAATGCATGGGTTCGTTGAGTGCAGTGTCTTACAAGGCTAGCAGAGGAAAAAGTCAGAGTTGGTTTGGTTTGGCATTTACCGCTCTTGCGTCGTTTTTTGTTTTGGTTGATATGTCGTTTTGGTCTTCCAAACCCCATTTTTAACGCCCATTCTTAGCTAACTCGGAGCCCTAAGCAAGAATCATTACACGTAACCGCCAACACAAACAATAATTAATATGTGATTCATGTGTTAAGCTTTTGTCTAATCTTTCTTTCCTTCTTTTTCCTGGTCTCTAGGCATGATTTTGCCATTCTCGTAACTGAATCTAATATTCAAGTGTCACTTCATTTATTATCAACGTCCAAAACACTTTTTGGTTGGGAATTGTGAGGGTGAAAAAAAAAGAAGAAGAGTTGCTTTGGAACGTGTTTTATGCCCTTGTTTTTAGGGAAAACTTTATGCGAGGACTATGATGTATTATTGGCTGAGATTCATTAATATTATATCTCTATACGACATACTTTTTAATTTATTGGGGGTGGCAAAGTCAATTCCTGTAGGATGATTCATGCTTCACGCCACTGGATAATATATAATCTCGTGGGTCCATCAATAAGACGCTGCAAAGAGTAATGTAGTTAAAAACTGTTCATGTATTACATATATATATATATATATATGATACAAAGGCATATATGCATGCATGATGCATAGATTATTAGATTTAGTGTTGAATTCGTAAGCTTTCATATATTAAAAAAAAAAAAAAGAAAAGAAAACGTAGCATTCCCATGTTATCCCTTATCAAACAAGGATATATGAATTTTGGTCAGATTCATTTGCCATTATTCAACAATGATTATGAGCGATGTGAGTGATGTATAATTTTTTATATAAAAGAACTTAATGGTAGGATATGAAAAAATAAACATTTTGTTTTGAAATGTAAATTTTACATAAGATTTTATCAATTTTCATTTGCTTTTTCATTTTGGTATGACTTTAACCATGTTTAAACTTGGGCATTATTGATATTGTCCTCCTACAAAAACCTCGTAAATATCAACAGATAATTCTCAGTGCCATTCATGAATTTTGACAAAATTCCATATAAATACTCCCAGCACTGCCAAGTCTGATAGTTAACATGTGTTCAGCAAAATCAGTTTTAATAAAAAAAATTTGTTATTATAATATAAATTTTTCACATATAATGATCAAAAAAAGTAAAGTATAGTGTAAAGTTCTCATAAATTACAGTTTTCACTTCGAAAGTTTTAGTTTTAATTATATTTTTCAAACATCCTATTAATTAGTTTATTGGTTCCTTTACAGAACATGCCTGTGGATATACATTAATCTCTAGTGCAACGATTGAACTTTTGGATTATGGTAAAACTAAGCTAAATTAATTTGTGTGAGAACTTCAAATAGTACGAACAGTAAATTAAAAGGGCACAAAAATGGTTTGGGCCACTTGTACTTTTTGGCTGGATTACCCGTGACCAAAAGAAAGGCTAAACCATAAAATTGGTAGAACATGTACTTCTCCCATTATTAATGCCTCCTGGACCAATGTGTGTGGTAGATTTTTTTTTTTTTTTTTTGCATACTTTTTGGCTCGGGAGAAGTGTCTGGTAGATTGTTTGTTGGTGCTCGCGCATGCTTCTCTTAGAAAAAAGAAGATATATATATATATATGTATGTATATGTATATGTATATATACTAATTAATATCAACTAGTTCTTCTCTCCTCTCAAAGAAAAAAATGTTTTTTAAATAAAAATATTGGCGGGAGAATTTGTACCATCTCAACTTTTTTTTTTCAAAGAAGTTGTACTTCCTAAATTAATATGAAATACCAATAAGTTAAACCTATGATCACAAGTAGTTTTTTTTTTTAAGGAATTGTAATTTGTAAGCGTAACTATTCCTTTTTATTGTTCTAAAAAAACTTTTATTATTGATTTGTGAGTATAATTGTCATTCTATTATCATCTTTTTTGTGAATATAAAAAAGTGGATGGTGAAGGATAACTAGTTGTAGCTGCAATACGTCATTTAAATTGGCAATCTAAAAATAATGTGAAACCTTTGTATGGGACTCAAATTTAATAACATTCTGATATATGGAATCACTTAAGAATAATAGGATGTTTGAGTGAACAGTTGAATTGAAAATAGTTTAAAAACCGTAACATGTCAAAACTTTATATTGTAACAAATTTTTATTTTTTATTGTAAAACTAAGAGCTTTACATTATGTATTGATAACGGTTTCAACCAAAATACCAAACAGAACTAATTACGGGGAATGCCACTAAACTATCATTTAGATGGTATAATTCTTATACTTCGGTTTCATGCCATGATCAGCTGGTTTTTATTATTAATTGTTTTTTTTTTTATATTGAGCGCAAAATTATGATGGTATTAGTATCATTGTCGGTTGGATCACAATATGTAATGCACACCACACGCTGATTGCTCATGGTAGTGGGTCAACCCTGGGGCCCGGCTCATTTATGTTATCTAAGATCGAGATTGTTCCATGTCTCTAGCTCCTTTTTTTTTTTCTTTTTTTTTTAGAGAGAGAGAGAGAGGGGCCGGGGGGAGATTTTGTTTAATATCTTTGTTATAGATGTGATTTTGGGTAGGACCATCCGCACAGATTCAGCAAGGATTTGCTTGAAAGCTGAGCGAGGGGAAGGACCTACGTATATGTGCATCGATAATCTTTCCTAATTATTGTCAAGTTTTCATCTTTCATGTACAATTTTTGTTCGCATTGAAAAAAATAATCACAATACATGTACAAATGTGTAACTATTTATATTTTATTTAAGACATATTTAACACATTATATTATATTATATTATCTTGTATAACATTGTATTTTGTCTATATATAGGATAAATAATTTTTAATTCGACAGGCGTGGGAGCCCCATCCTCTCACATAGAATGGCCCCACCCATAGGTACCACCATTGCAATGATGGAACCCACGGGTGAGCCCCACTCTCATGTGAGAGGGTTGGGCTCCCATCCCGTCGGGAAGTTTAAGAGTGTTCTTAATTAAGGGTTGGCTTAGTACACGAGTTTAAACTGATAGTTTTGAAGCTATGTGGTTTAAATGATAGTTTTTAAAGTTTAAAATAAGAATAAAACATCACATCAAAGAATTGATTTAGAAAACTATGGTTTATGAAAAATAAAAATAAAAATAAAAAGGGTTTTTACTGTAAAAAAATAGTTCAAAACGGTTAAAACTTAAAAGAGTTGGTCAAGTTCTCGAAACTAACAGTTGCCCATTTTAAACAAACCTCGTTGTTTTTTGGATTCGTTGTTGTAGGCCTACCAATATTATTTGAAACTTGGACGACTAAACACCTGTTTTTATGGATCTATAGGTTTAAAACTACTTAAAATATTTTAAATACGTGAATCAGATAGTAAATAATAAACTGAAGCTAAAATATTTGATTTTATATTTAATCCAGTTATTTCTTTCTTAGCCAAAAAAGGAAAATCATTTTCAGACTGTGAATACATATGCTTAATTCTTAGGCACATGCAAGGAAATGATGGCCTCAAGAAGGACACCATGCTAAAGTGTCAAATTCTTTACGATCTTACCGACGAGACATTGTCGTTTTCCATATTGCTACATCCATGTGGCAGTTTTACAACGTTGGGCAACACCACAAAGAGAAAGAAGGTCTAAAACATGTGCCATATGTGGTTGTGTCGTGTGCGAGTCGAAGAGCCATCCAAACCATGGCTCTAAATTATAGTGGATCATATATTCAAAGAAAAAGAAAGACAAAAGGCTTTATATAAGTTAGAGGAATCACTTCAAATGTTTTGTTAAATCAGTTCAAAGCCTCGATTTTAACCAAATAAAACATGTCACCTGTCTGTGTTTTTTTTTTTTTTTGTCTTTTTGAAAACAAAAATTCTTAGTTTTGATATGATATTTACAAAATAACAAAACATGTAATTGTTCAAACAGGAATTGAATTTCGTAACAAGCTCACTAAGGTAAAGAGAAATACAGACGATACATACGAAATTTTTTTTTTTTTAAATTAAAAACATTGAAGACTGTAAAGGAGTCATTTCAACTAGCTCAAAACGTGAAAGAAGTTATGAATAACGGCCGGCGTCCACCACCGACAACCCACTTTGCCAGGAAGGAAAAAAAAGGAGAGCTAATTTTTTCCTCTTTTCAAAACCCATTAATTGTAGTGATAATTATACCAAAATAATCGTCAGTGATAAACCTTATTTATAAAGCACTTAAGCAAAATGCGGAGATTATGTGGAGAGAGATCAGAAAGAACTTTGAACAAGAAGCTTTGGGTTCGATTTTATTTGTAATATATATATATATATATATGTATATATATAAATATATATATATTATGAAATGGAACTGATTATCGTGCTAATTTTATATTTTAAAGAAAATTTAATGGACGTTGGTAGAGCTATGACGTGATAAACTGGGACCCATGATTTTAAATAAAGAAAAGGAAAGCATTATCACATGCACCGCTCAAAACATTTCGTTTTTAGCTTTGTTGTGCCTTCCCTTTGGAGTTGTTTGGACCCATCAATCAATTTTTCTAAACAGGAAATAGCCATATTCCTCTCCTTCAGTGCTCTAAGAGTGTTCATAAAATCTGTCAATTTATTTAATCTGTTTAATTTAATCCAATTCGTTAAATTAGATTGAATTATACAAAATATAGATTGGTTTAGATTAAGATTTTTCTAATCCAATATATACAGAATGGATTACGGATTGCATATTTACTGATTCGTATAATCCTTAAATTCAAAATTTTATATATTAATATATATATATATATATAAAATTTTTGAACTAATATAAATTTATAAATTAATATATATATGTAAGCTACAGATAGAATTTTTACCATTTTATTATGTTAAAAAAATACAACCCAGCACGAATGAAGCTCAAATCCACCCCCATTTAGTTTAAGTTAATATCATATAATTTTATTAAGTTTGTTTGTTTAAATTTTACAATTTCATTTATTATCCAACGTGTATTAGATTAGGTTGTAACATGTTGAATTTTAATAAATTATGCTATGTTATATTATCTTTTTTTATTTTTGATTTTTTTAATTAATTTAAACCCTAATTTGTGGTCTGTAGATTTCAATTCATAAAATCTATTGTTTGCGGATTGGATTGGATTAGATTAGTTTAAGACACGGATTGATTTTGGATTAGAAAAATCCCATTCTAATATATATGGATCAGAGTACGAATTGGACCGTAAGCTGTGGATTTTAATATGTGAACATCAACTCATCAGTATAAGCTGACTTTAGTTTTCACAATGGTCTGATGGTGTGTGAGCAAAATTTCAAGATCTGATATTTTTTCATTTCTTTTTGAAATAAATAGTTTGTATTATTTAATAGATTATGTAGAAAAAATGGAGCGCTGTATTTAATTTAATTCTCTTGAATTTCTAAATTAAGTTGAACGTATAAAATATTACTACTTGAAGTTACCTAATGTAAAACAGATCAAGAAAGAGAAACTAATCACATAAAGCTGATATAAACTAATTCAAATGGCTTCCTGTATAATTTCTTTGAAAACCTAACGTGGCAGTGACAATAACAAAAAAATAAAATAAAATATTCTAATGGGTCACTTGAAACTTCATTTATAATTAAAGTTTTAAGTTCAAAAACTATAACATAAAAAAGTTTTAACTATAATAATATATTATATTATATAAAAACTTTACATTATTTATTAGTTAAAACAAATATTAAAATTAAGTTTTCAATCTGCGTATTAGTGTTGTATTGAAATTATTTTTTTACTCTTTCAAAAAAATTATTTGATATTACCGGCTTTGTTTTTAATTTTCCATTTTTAGTATTCTTTTTTTCAATATTTTCTTGCCATACTGGTAGGAATTAATTAATCAGTTCGATGGAGATCGACAAAAGCCACGTGGCAGACAGCTTGTGGTGCACGTGTTACAGGGCGGGTAAACATCAACGTTACCTCTAATTTATACGGTGGCATGGCATTATTGTCATAATACCAAATATTATCTTGCTGATCACTTATAACATGTACAAACATATATAATTATACAGGAATATTATTATTTTGCTTAATGGACCCCATCGGCGGTCACGTGACAAAAGCCCGCACGCAAGCATTGTGTTAGGACAAAGCAGCTTATGCTGAAGATTACGTGGCGCCGCTTACTTGGAAAGTTTGTTTGCTCCAAAAACCCTTTAGTTTCATGGCCCTTACGGTTCTTTTTCTAATCTTCTTATCTTCTTGTCCATTTCGCCGCCCACCAAAATAATTATAAATACATGCGTTGTACTACCTATTCGGTTGTATGTTAAATTTTTAGATTTACATTAAGGGGGTGTTTTGTAAAGTGGTGGGAAGTTTCCACCACAAAATCAGTTATAAACAGTAAAAAGCTCTCACATGCTACAGTAACAATAAAAAAATTGCTACAGTATAAAGTTCTCATATGCTACAGTAAAAATGGTTCTCACCACTGGTTCCCACCACCTTCCAAACACCCTATAAATTTGTGGGTTTTGAATGCTTCTGGTTCTGATGCCATTTTAATTATATTTAATGTCATATAAATATTTAGATTAATTATAAAAATTCTTTCTAAACTATAACCTTTATAAAATTTGTCCTTTGAATTTTAAAATATAATATTCATTTTTCCTAAGATATGAATTATTAATAAAAATGATTATTCTGTTAAAATTTTAACTAAAAAGTGACTAATAATTTTAAAATAAAGAATATTTTAGTAATTTTACCTATAAAAATAACTAAAAATTAAACTATAATAAAATTAGTATTTATTGACAATTAAAAATGATAAAAAAAATCAATTAAAACATAATATTATCTATATCTCTCTTTTTTCGATATCGAAATTTTTCTTTAAAGTTTTATTAATTTTTTCACGTTCAAAAAGTATTTTAAAATTTTAAAAGTTATAAATACTAATTAAAATTTAAAAGATATGACAAAAAAAATTATAACTACCATCGAAGTTTTTTTCTCATTGAAAATTTTGTGTTATGCTTCTTGTTATATTGAATATATTTGTGTTATATTCTTTTTCATTTCACTAGTATATATAACTTTTAAAATTCTAAAATACTTTTAGCTGTTAAAAAAATTAATAAAATTTTGAAGAGAAGTTTTGTATATAAAAAAAGAATTCAATTTGTATAATGGTTTTAATTGATTTTTTTTTTGTTTGGATCATCAATAAAGGCTATTTATATTATAGTTTTAATTTTGTGGTTAATTCTTAAAGCAAGATTACAAAACTATATTTGTTACCTTTCGATTAACATTCTAACAGAATGACCATTTTTGTTAATGATTCATACTTTAGGAAGAACATATGTTACGTTTTGAAATTCAGAGGGTAAAATATTATAAGGGTATATATTTAGACGGAGTTTTTATAATTAATTCTAAATAATTTAAGAAACTTTTAGGAATAATAAGGGAATTACACCAACGTTGTTTTATCTTGTTGATAGAGCAAATTTTATTAGCAATTTCATTAAATTTTTACAATTTGATTTATAAGCGTGAAATTTGAAATAATACATGCACAACATAAAAATGCTCCAAATCATAAGTTAGATCCTTAAAACTTAATCACACGTAAAAAAAAAATTTGCCCATAAATATGATTAATCAACGTGCCCTACTTTGTTTATTTTTTCATACATACTTTATGTAACGGGCCTCCCTAATCTAAGTCTAGCTTCCAATATTTATTGCCGTTTGACCCCAGCCGCGCTTGATGTTTTATGGCAAGGAAAGGGCCAAGGCCAAAGGGTATCTAGTGATGGTACATATATAAAAAGGAAATACGTTTTGTAAACATATTATTCCTTGCTTTGTCCATTTTTCTATATATCTCCTAGCATGTATAGAAAAAATGATGCTTCTTTTCCTAAACTTGGAATAATAGAGAAGGGGAAAGGCTTGATAAGGGTGTCCATTAGTTCTTTTGAGCAATGATGGCCAAATTTTGTTCATTTCTTTTATCCCCTTTATCCTTTTTGAAGGAATACGGGCACCATCACTTTTTAGCAATAGTGTGGTGGCTTTAATCATGATCTACCAAAAAGGCGTTAACAGATAAGTAGGGTTTAGGCTGCTTTCAAAAGCCAAAGTTTGGGTTAAGTTTGTTTGTTTCGTTTTTTTTTTTTTTTTTTTTTTTTTTTCCCTTTGAGAGAAGCAAGTTAGGGTTAAGCTTGGTTTGTTGAAAATGATTCCACACACACACACACACACACAAAATATAATAATAATAATAATAAAAAAGATGAGTACTACGCTTTTCCGGAGTTGTGAACTTTTGGCTGAATGATGCGCAAAGTGCTTAGGTTTCCATTAATTTCTTTAAAAGGAATATTATTTTGTTATGTTGATGATTGCAACTCTTTGAGATATCTTATTATTAAGGTTTTTTTTTTTTTTCTTTTCTGCTTTTCTTAGCGTTGTTGCGACAATGGTAGAAAAAATTATACAAAGAAAAAATGGTCAAAAATTCTTCCATATTAGAGTTGTTAGTTTTATAATTTGTTTTTTTTTTTTCAGGAGACCTTTTTTTGGAAGGGGTTAAAATACCGTCATATCAAATAATAAATAAGGCAAATGGTGATTCATAAATCTTCTTTTATATTACAATAATTATTTCAGTAACTAACAGTGGACACATGAAGATAAAGAAGAAATTAGATTTAGACGCTGAACAGAGTTAGGAAGAAGTGAATCAAAAAAGAAGTAGGCATCGGACTAGTGACCACTAACCACCAACATTAACCTAAAATCTTCTTAAAGAATATTATATAAAACATGAGTATAATTATATAATTAAACTTTATTATTTATTTATTTTTTATTTTGTCTCTTTATTTTAAAAATTACAAAGATATCCGTTTAATTTTTTAATTTCAATTTTATCCTTACGAGTGAAAAAAAAATTGGGCAAAACAGCATAGCAACTCTCAAACGGTTATGAAATTTTTTTTTATAGATTTAAAAAAATATTAAAAAAATATTTTTTTTTAAGAAAAAAGAGATTTTAAGTTTCATGGCTTTTTAACTATAAAAATATTTTTTAAAAAATTTCTCAAGAAGAAAAATATATTTTAGAAACAAATTTTATCTAATTAGGAGTATCTTCACCTTATCTCCTTTTTTTGGTTAAAAAAGTTTGTGAGGGATGAATGAAATAAGTTTTTTAAATTCATAGGATGCTTTTATAGTTTCTAAAAACAAAATGATAAATTAAAAAATAATTAAATCTAAAATATATAGTTTTATAATTAACTCGTTTTTATATATATGTACATATTTTCAAAAAAGTTTAGTGGAAAATATAGAATTGTTTTATAATACTATTGTGTGTGTCCTAAAGCATAACTCCTAACATTATATCATAACATTGACATTTATGTTTGCCTTTTGTTGTTTGGAATTAGTTTAATCAAACTAATTAATTATGTGAAGATAAAATTGTGCAAACACTTAACACTTACGTTATTGGGTTTTTTTTTTCTTTAGTAATTAAAGTTTGCTTTTTTGTTTCTGGTGGTCCATTCCGTGGGCACTCTTTATTATGTGAAAAAAAAAAAAAAAGGATGAAAGCAGCTACAAATAACTTTCATGACAAAACTAGTTAATTAATTAATACAAACTAATGAGTTTCGCAACTCCTACAAGTCCAACAAACTAACTATGGCTTTTTTTTTTTGGAGAAAAAAATATATGGATATGGGGAGACTTGGTCACCCTCGTAATTCAACTGCCGTGCAAGAATATATCCATATGTCTTGTATTTGCGTAAATTGATAGGACTCTTAAAGTTTTACTTAACAAATTGTAAAAATGTTGATAGTTTTGTCCGGTGCAAGCGTCTTTATCCGTCTTTAGTTTGAAAAATCATAAAACTTTAAGGAATTTGTGAAAAAGTTTAAATAAGTTTTTAGAATTTTGATTTTTGGTAATGAGATAAGAAGTGAAAGAAAAGATAAGGGTGGAGATTGGGGAGTAATTATTATTTTAATAAAATTATCATTATTTAATTTAATATGATTCTAATAGACCTAAAATTGCAATGTTTAAAAATTGTATTCTATTGCATTCCTCACAAGGAAATTCTCCAATTATATGATGTCATGTTTCTATATTATTACGAGGAAGAAAAATTATTTAAGGAAAAAACAAATATGAATGAATGTCATGGGGTCTTGGGAATGGTAGCACAGACCATTCAGTAACATCATACAGCTCTGGCCCACCAACAACACAAACAATACCATTTTCCCCTGTTTTACCCTCAACAAAGAGTGAAGAACACCATGCTCATTTATGAATCATATATATATTTAAAGTATATAAATATTGAGCAAAAAAAAAAAAAACATGGATCATTTTTTTTCTCTTTTTTTGTCGCTGCCTAATATAATCAGATATTTGTATGAGGTAGCACGTCCGGTGTTGGTAGGACAATTACCAGAAAAAAGAAAAAAAGAAAAAAAAGAAGAATATAACCACGCAATCGCCTTCAGTTGCTTGGGAATCCGGTGATAATCATCGTAACTGCGGTTTAAGTAGCTTAATCGGACTTAAAGATACTCATTTTATAACAAACGTAGGACCACCCGTAGTGTAAACTTCCCTCTCTCACTATTTTCTCTCTTTCTTTTCTCCCAGTCTTGGCATGCGAACTTCAAAAGCAACCCAAACCGACGACGGTTGAAGCCACACGAAGAAAAGAACCAAGAATTTATATTTAAACTATATATATACACATACATACATATATATATATATATATATATATATAAGCTTCCTCAGATGGGTAACGATCAACGGCAACAAAACGACAGTCTTTGGGGAAAAATCTGATCCCGGGATTAACCAAAAACGACTAGACGTTGAAAACTCTGATCATTCAATCAGATATTCAGTTACTGATGAAAAGGCTTCAGAATGGTTTTCATGGAGAAGAAAACTCCGGCGGCCGAACGGTGGTGGTAGGGATAAAGCTGGACTCGCCGAGCAGAGAGCTTCTCACGTGGGCCCTGGTCAAAGTGGCTCAGCCCGGCGACTGTGTGATTGCTCTTCACGTTCTCGGTAAAAATGGTGAGTCCCAAAATTCAAAAATTGAACTTTCTCTCTCTTTGGATTTTATGGGTGTTTTTGAAGGAAAAAACCTGACTGAATTTTGACCTTTTTTTTTGGTTGTTGAAGAAATCTTTGATCGAGATGGGAAGTCGTCTCTTCTTTCCCTTGTCAAAGCGTTCGACTCTGTTCTCGCCGTCTACGAGGGTTTCTGCAACTTGAAACAGGTCATATATAAAGTCCTCAATTTTCTTCTCTGTTGTCAACATTTTCTCGCCCACCAAACAGAAGAAGCTACTTGGAATTCAATTTCTTAAAGCGAAAAAACAAAAATTTATTGCAGGTGGATCTGAAGATGAAGATATGCAGAGGCGCGTCGGCGAAGAAAATCCTAGTCCGAGAGGTGGAATCTCACTCTGCAAGTAAACTCGTAGTTGGAACCGCCCATAATCACCATAAAATCCGTTCGTCCAGGTCCGTAGCCAAGTACTGCGCTAAAAAGCTTCCCAAGTCTTGTGGGGTTCTCGCCGTAAATAACGGGAAAGTCGCCTTCAACAGAGAAGGCTCTCCGGGAAATACTGGTCTCTCACAAGGTTCGTTACCAAAAATGAAAGAAAAAAAATTGTTACGTCAAGACAAAGTTTTTGTTTTCTGGGTTTTTGAGTATGTTTTATTTTTCAGGGATAGAAGAAGATCAGCGCCGAAACGAAACTCTTAAAGGACTAAACGAAGCTAGTTTTAGTGTTGGAAAACAGAGCTGCGAAGTTTGTACACCGGTTTGTTCTTCCTTGTCAGACCAAGAAGAAAAGTACTCTTCTTCTGGTAATGTTGGCGGAGAAGGACAAGAAGAAGAAGACAAGTCAATGGCTTTAGTGCCGGTACAGAGAGCCGAGCCGGCGCCGCCGAGTTTGTCAATCTCTATGTTGATCAAAGAATTGCCCGAGGTGAGGCCCGGTTGGCCGCTTCTGCGCTGTGCAGTGGCGGAGCAGAAGTCGCCTGAGAGGACTCCGGTGAGGCAGATCTCGGTCGTGCAATGGGCAATGCAGTTGCCGAGTAGGCATATTTCATGCGCCTCCGATGTTGATAATGTGCAATTTAGCCGTGCAGAAGAGGAATCATCTAATCTAAACAGCGAAAGCGGCGCAATTGTGCCGGTCGGAGCAGCAGCAGCCGTGGAGGAGGAGACCGAGTTGAAGAGCCTGCCCACAGAATTGGAGGGTCTACACGAGAAGTACTCGTCAACTTGTAGGCTCTTCAATTACAAAGAACTCTCACAAGCAACATCATGTTTTTGGCAAGGTTTGAGTCCCTATTATTTTTTTCTTTTTTAAAGGATATGTAGTGTGAATTGTGTAACGATTTTTTTTTGGAGGGATTTTTCAGAGAATTTGATAGGAAGAGGAGGTAGCAGCCAAGTGTACAGAGGCTCCCTTCCTGATGGCAAGGAACTGGCTGTGAAGATCCTAAAGCCATCTGATGACGTGATCAAAGAATTTGTTCAGGAAATTGAAATTATTACTGCTTTAAATCATAAGAACATCATTTCCCTTTTGGGATTCTGTTTTGAGGACAACAATCTTCTCTTGGTTTACGATTTCTTATCTAGAGGAAGCCTTGAAGAGAATCTTCATGGTATCGAGCTAAAGTCTGCAAGTTTTCATTATTATTGCTCTTTTTTTTTTAAAGAGCTTCAATATAATTTTTGTTTCTGACTTTTTTACTTGTACTTACTAATATAGGGAAGAAGAAGGATTCACTTGCATTCGGTTGGAATGAGAGATATAAAATTTCTGTGGGTGTGGCTGAGGCCTTGGATTATCTTCACTGTGGAAATGCTCAACCTGTGATCCACAGGGATGTTAAGTCTTCAAATATACTGTTGTCTGATGATTTTGAGCCACAGGTAATGATTTTTTTTTTTTTTTTTCAGTTTCTTATGTTCAATACATAAATTTCCTTGAATTTGTTTGAAACTTGATCTTTATTTCTACATGCGTTTGGTATTTCAGCTCTCTGATTTCGGACTCGCTAAGTGGGCATCAACCACCTCTTCACATATAACCTGCACAGATGTTGCAGGCACTTTTGGGTATGTCATGCAACTTTTGTTCCACAAAAATTTGGCTTCCAACTTTTTGTTGTTTCCTAAGCAAAAGAAAAAATTGCCACAACCCGCATTAAAAATCCTGCTTTCTTTGGCTCAGTTATTTGGCTCCTGAGTACTTCATGTACGGCAAAGTGAACAACAAGATTGATGTATATGCATTTGGAGTTGTACTCCTGGAGCTTCTTTCAGGAAGAAAGCCCATAAGCAGCGAATATCCAAAAGGCCAGGAGAGTCTAGTCATGTGGGTATGTGTTCTTATTCTCCTTGGCTTTTAGTCACTTCGAAAGGAAATCCTTTTTTTGTCGTTCATTTCCTAACGAAAAATCGAATTGTGGGGAAATTTTTTGGTCTCAGGCTAAGCCAATTCTAAGTGAAGGGAAAGTGTCAAAGTTGTTGGATCCTTCCTTGGGCAGTAGTTACGACCAGGACCAGATTGAAAGAATGATTTTAGCAGCTACTCTTTGCATCAGACGCGCCCCACAAGCTAGGCCTCAAATGAGCCTTGTAAGTCAGCTCTCTTATTGCTCTTGACTTTAGTAGCTGCCCAGGACCACTTATTAAGTTTTTTCAATGAAGCCTAGGCTGTATAGTGGGCATGGATTAGCAGATTAGTTAAGGTTACAGATGTGCACCACGACTTTAAAAAGTCATTCCACTAACCTTGTCAAACAAATAGTAAATGGAACTATATAAAAATTTAATGGTTTTTAACTCTCGTAATTCCATTTAATGAAGTGTCTTTTTTCTTTGCTTGATTATCAAACTTTTAGATCATTTATTATACTGTGTCGTGTAAAAGTACATATCAAAAACAAAAAGCATCTTTAATAAACTTGTGTATGAACTTGGTATGATAACAGGTTGTGAAACTTCTTCAAGGTGATCCTGAGGTGACCAAGTGGGCAAGGCTACAAATGAACTCTTCCAAGGAGGCCGACGACATCAATGACGAAGCGGCTTGCCCTCGATCTAATCTGCAATCGCATCTTAATTTGGCACTGCTTGATGTGCAGGATGACTCGCTCTCCATGAGCAGCATTGAGCAAAGTGTGTCATTAGAGGACTACTTGCAAGGCCGGCGGAGCCGCTCATCAAGCTTTGACTAACAGCGAACATTACTAGCAAAACTTGTTGTTTCCTTTGTGTGTGATTGTTTTTGTATATTATTAGTTTCAAAAGAAAGAAAAAAAAAAAAGATAAAAGAGAGACAAACAAAATACAAAAGAACAAAAAAGAAAAAGAGGGTTCTGGATGAGAGGTTGTTTGTGGGTGTTCCCTCCTCCTTCCCCTGCTAGGCCACAAAACCAAGTCCTCATTTTGTGGCGGCGTCGTTTTCCCTTTTGTTTCTTGGTGTCGGTTTTTATTCCCTTGATCCTAACTTGATCACAAGTGATGAATCGTACTATCGTGATGCTAAAAGACAAAAATGAGTTGTAATTTTGGAAGAGCTTTAATCATAGGAGTATCTCTTATGTAGTGTCATGTAAGTATATCAATAACAAATTTTAGCATTCGAATAAGAATATCGTTCTCCGATACACTAATATTTTGGTGATAAATTTGACACTAAATACAACTTAAATTTAACATTTGATTGTTATTAGTTAATGAGATGATTTTTTCATTTAATCATTTTTCAAATGATCTTAAATATAGAAGTTTACTTTTACAATTTTTTATGCTCCATGATTATAAGAAAAGCAGATATACTATTCGAAACTACATTACGATATGTACACAAATCGAAATAATGCACTTTCAAATTTTCTGTATCTGATATAAAATCAATCTTAGTATTTGCATTACAAATGGACTAATAAATACGAACAAAATAAACTAAAAAAGTATGTGATCCTAAAGAAGAAGTCCTTATCATGGCTCCAACTTGTCCGTCATGATGGGAGGCATCTCTTCACATAAAAAGCAAATTGTTCCCCAAGATTCTTAGACTTCTTCGCCGCTACCAATCAATATTCCCTTTTGAATCTCACATGGTGCTATGTTCTAAGCGCAAACTGATGAATAGTTTTGTCCCACTTTTGAAGTCGTCTGGGTCTTCCAATACCCCCACAGTAGAACCACTTACATTCCTCTTGTGCGCAAGAATATGTCCAAGTCAACAATGAATACAAGTCCACTAGTTCCACTACCAAAATCTTGGCCTTCACCGACACCCTGTTAGGATGAATTAGAGAGATCGTTTGGTAACGTCATTTTAACTATATCGTTTCAACTATTACAGTGTAAAACTCCCATGTGCTATAGTGTAAAGCAAAAGAAGATTACAATGTAAGCTCTTATATGATATGCTACATTGGTTCAAACTTTTTTGTTTCAACTATGTTGACAAACGGAAAAATATTAGTTTTAAAAAGTAAATATATGAATATACCATTTTTATGAAAAGATTCAAGTCTAATTTAACCCTAAAAATGACAAAAACTACATGATGTGTCGCACTTTAAAACTTTTGTTTATGTCACACTTAGAATAGTTGTGCACACTACCACTTATGTTACGTGTTTAAGTTTATGTCACTCTTAAACATGTGTAACGTTTATAAAATATAAGTTTTAAAAATGATGTAAGATGAATAACATGAACCTAATTGAGACCCTTTTTAGCCAATTTCTTACGACCTGCTTAGAACATAAACCTAACTTAGGCCGCCCATTGTATTTATTTATTTTTAGTTAAAGAAGAAAATGTTGTGGTAAAGAAGGGTGATTTTCTTCTTTAAATTCAAAGAAATTTAGTTTGATGGCTTTTTTTATAGTATCTTTAAAATAAATGACAATAAAATTTTAAAATTAAGTAAATGGTCGTTTATAAGTGATAAATTAAGTGTAACTAATAAACTTCTTGAGTTTATCAGTGTTAAACCCAATAAACTTAAGTTTATTAATAAACAGTCGTTTCTTAATTTTAAAAAGCTACGCTGGTCATGGTCTTGGTTTTCATTAACTTGGCCATCATATGTATACACACATACACAATATGCCGTGTACATTATACATTGTTAAATACGTGTATATTTTAAATTAGATCACTAACTTATGAGTTCCATTTACCTAGACTACCAAAATGGAGTTCCACTTGCTTACATCCAATTGCTAATGCCATTAATAGGAAGAAGCGTAGTCTTTTGGGATGTGTCACCTAAATTGTAGATTCTAGATGTGGGATTATTTTGGTAGAAATAATTAATACAAGTCTACAGTCTTATTATTTATTACTTCAATTTTATTTTACACCCGACTCTGTCATAAGGTATAGACTTTGAATCCTTCACTCCAAGTTCAAAAAATTTAAAAAAAATATTGAATTTAAATTTGCATCTTTAGCTTTAGGACATTTAGTAAAGTGTTTGACATTCTTAGAGCAAAGCTTTTAGTTGCTGCAGCATAAAATTGTCATATATTATAGTGTTTTTAACTAAAATTGATTCAAACTAATTGTTTGAACCAATGCTCTCGAATGTTTTGTAGATCAAGGTTAGGACAATACACTAGATTCGAAAGCCTTTTCTTTGTTTTATTTTATTTTATTTTATTTTGTTTTGTTTTGCTATAAAAGTCCTTTCTTTGGTTATCTAGGTGGTTAAAGACTCTAAACCAGAACTAACATATCTATTGTAATATTATGAGTAGCAAGTTTAACCCAATAAGATTAAATATGATTAAATAAGAGTGTTCTTTTGGGCAGACCACAACATACCGATGGTCTCGAATTGACAGTAACAAAGTATCATGGGACGGAAATTGTATAGCTATTATTGGTGGTTAAAAATTTTGTATCACGACCACTATTACTTGTATCATGGTAAGATTTCTTCAATCACAGGTGGCCAATACCAATCTCTAAATATTATACTATTAGGATTTGTTTGATACACCATATTAAATTATTTTGTATTGTATTACATTATATTTTCTGTATATAATACAATACAATGTAATATAATACAATATAATATCATACAATGTGTAATATATTCAATATTTTTTAGATGTGTTGGTGTTGAATTCTCAGCAAGAACTTTTTCTTAAAATTAAAAAAATAAATAAATAAAGGAAATCTAGAGCCCTTTAATAAGGAAACATAAAGACTTGCACTTTTTTTTACACGCTATTATATAACATTTTTGCACCCTTTAAAAAAGGACACAAACTAAAGACGTCAGCTAAGAGGCGTATGTTTCTTTGTTTCTCCGTGAACTAATTGAAAAGCACACGTTTCGCGAGAATGTATTTAGCATGTTAACAAAAAAATAAAAAATAAAAATAAAAAAATAAAAAAGGAAGAAAAACCAAAAGATAAAAAATAAAAAACATTTTGTGGGGGAAAAATATTTCGCAGTTAAGAGAAAAAAAACATCTCAAAAAACAAGGAAAAAAGTTTCGACTGGAAAATATAAATAAAAAACATTTCGAAAAAAAAAAAAAGAAACGTTTCGAGTTTCGAGTGTTTTGAGAGTACTACGTAAAATTTATTTTCACTTTATATACATGTTAAAGATTAATCCAAAAGTTCTACAATCTTTTATGGTGGAGTGAAAAAGTTTGCTCCACTGGTAGAACATAAGTGCTAGTGGTAAAAATAATTACAAATTATACCATTAAAATTTTAATTTGATAACTAAAACAAAATGTTTTATTAGTGAAGCAAATTATCTTATCTGCTGTAACAATTCCCCAAGTTTTCAGTATTAACTAAGCTGCAAGGTGTGCACTGACTTTTTTTCAGTTCGAACTTGGAGTTTAAAGATTTAAACTTTTTGTCTTTTAATAAAATTAAGCCACTTTCAATCTATGGTTGCCACAGGAATCTACCCTACTTTTGAATACCGTTTTGATGTAATAATTAATAGAATACAATTTACTTTTTTCAGGCAAGTGTACAACTAAATTCCCTAAGGGGCCCAATGTGATTCGGGCTTAGGTGCAGGATGATGATCAGCGTTGGGCTGGGAACCGCCCACAGACAGTAGTCGTCCAGAATTTTATCCCCCTTAAACACGGATAATTTGTTTATATCTTTGAGGGAAGGATTATTTGTTTTAATAGGGAAAAAAAACAAATTACATATGTTATGGAATATCATTCCTAAATAAATAACATCTTCGTGAATGAACAAATAATGTGTGTTTCCCAACATCATTTTAATTTATTACTTTCAACTATTACAATGTAAAGCCCTCACATACTATAATATAAAACAAAAACATGCTACATTATAAATTTTTACATGTTACGATGTTTTGATTTTAACTTGTTAGTTTTAATTATATCACCAAACAATATTAAAGATACTAGTGAAATATGAGATATTTATGCTACATTCTACAAATTTTCCACTCAATTGATTTATACCATTGATTCAATAACTATTTGAAAACATGCCAAAGTGACATGACTAAAATTTAATGTTCCAACTAAAATACTTTAAAATTAGACCTTAGTAATATTGGAATTAATCCAATATATATGCTAATATATTAAATAAATGTGTATTCAAGGATATCATATAAGGTTGCCTAATTAAAATGATCAATTTAGGTTTTATGCTTTTAATGCATCATTAAGTGTAGGTAGGCCTTTTATGTGTAAAGATCAAAATATACTTTCTGATTTTATGATGGCTAAATTGGTAATTAAAGATAACTGATAGGGTTAGCAGTTATATAAAGGGGCTGTGTTTTCTAAGTCAGTATATACATTATTTTTTTGTCACCCATCTGCAGAAAGATTACAAATGCATTATTTGAAGGAGAACTTACCTACTAGAATTAGAATATCCTTAACCTTAAGACTTAGGATTCATATCATATTCATCGATTTAGGTTAGCTTTCGCATCTTATTAATTATCTCGGTGATTTGACATGAATTATTCTGGTTGATGATAGTTTTCATCACAATATTTCGTTCTAACAAGTAAATATTATATTTACATGATAAATGACTCATTTATAATTAGAAAAACAAATCCTATTATGTTGGTAACAAAACATTTATTATGTAAATGTGATATTTATCGTTTAAAAAAATGATATTTTTCTGTTATTATGTAAGTTAACAGATTAAATATTTCTAGTAAACAACTCGTTTACAACTTACATGTGATATTTACATGTTCTTGTATATAGCACAAGTAGAGTGAACATTATCGATAAATGTTACATTTATATAGTAAATAATTCATTTACCACTGAAAAAAAAAGAAAATGTTATGTTGGTAATTAGAATGTTTATTGTGTAAATGTGACAAGAGTGTTTGGAAAGCAAGTTAGAGCTTAAACACTACAGCATACGAGAGCTTTACACTGTAGCAAACTTTTACTCTTTTACTATAGCATACATGAGCTTTTATACTGTTGCAGTTATAACTTTTTAATTTGAATGGATTTCTTAAACTAAGCCGACATTTACCACTCAAATATAAATAGAAGATTGAAGGTACATTTGGTATTTTAAAGATAGTATGATTATGTGGCATGGCTTTTTTTTTTTTTTTTTTTTGCATTTTTTGTATGACATAAATCAATCCAAGTTTTATTTTTATGGCATATATGTAAATATCTTTTTAAACCTATTTTCCTTTCTTATCAAACAACATATTTTCTCTTTTAAGGGGAAAAATGGTGTTGTTGCTTTTTTTTTTTAAGTAATTGTTGCTTTTTTTTTTTTAAGTATTTGAATAGGATCTGATTTAATAAAAAAATCATTTTTTAAGTTATAAAAGGAATGTATCTGGAAGGAATGTAAATCAAGCAACATCGAGTTTCAAAATTTGTTATTGTTATCTTTTTTAAATAAAATGTTATTATTATTGTTGGAGGTATGCTCATAAAGCACCAAAAACAGTGTGGCGGTTCAAACCAATCAGACTGATCGGCAAGGGTCGCTGCAGCACTCATGTGCATCCCTTACCATCTAGTCGGACCAAGGCTCCTAGGAGCCCGACTACCACCAACCAGGGTGCGAGAATAATGCCACCTTGGAATGGGTTCGACAGCCATACTCCCCTTACTTCATCGGACATGTCCTAACCAACATGGTGGCAGCTGAGCTGGTCACAAGCTCATGCGGTGCCGCCATAGCCCCTGGACGAGGCTAGTTCCTCCTCCACAAGAATTATGACGCTTGTTACCAACTTCCTAATACCTCCGTATAAAGCATTCTGGTCAAGGATTAAACTCGCTTTATACCTAGTCCAAGTGCTGAGTTGTAAATTGGAGTATTTACTCTACTATAAAAGTAAGTGAGCTCTTTTTAATCTATCCTCAACTTCTCTCTTGACCTAACAAGTACATGACTTGAATGTTAGAGAGCCATTGTCTAGCACCACACCGGTGTCCTCCATTGACATCCGAGGCATTCCCTCTTCTTGCAGGGCTGATCAGTAAAGTCGGCGAGAGCAGGACAAGGTAATTTGATCACCGTGTACAACCGCATGTGATATTGACCATCAACAATTATTATTATTCTTATTGTCTATTAGTTGTTTTTGAAATAGAAAACTTTCATAAACACCCTAAAAAAAGAGCTTTCCTAAACTTTCCCTCGATTATATTACTATCCTTAGAAAACAAAATCAAATAAAAGAAATAAAACAATTATTTTTGCTAATTAAATTTGTACTTATTGCATGCCCACGGCCATAAACTCTATGGCACATCCACGTCTCACCACGCAACACATTATTAAGGACGAATCTAGCTCAAAAGATAAGGTATTGTGTGGCTTATAATCAACAAACTTTTTCTATCAAGAAATAATAAAAGAAGATTACCATTGGGATTAACCCAACGGTTGAGTAAGGGTATAAGGGTTAGGGATTCGAGTTTAACCAAAAAACAGGGAAAAAAAAAGAGAAAAGAAAACCCTCAATCTTACCCGACACAATAATAAATGAAAAAATTTATATAAAAAATCAAAGAAACAATCGTGTCAAAAGTGAACGAGAAAAAGCATAATAAAACATCAAAGTATGAAGGATTTTAAGTTTCTTTAGCTCTAACTAACCTATAGCATTTGGGAACGAAATATAAAATATAGTTTTAATCAAGATTGTTAATACTTTTTATTATAAAATTTAAACAAAAAATTAATTAAAATTATATTTTGTAGTTCTAAATAATGATGAAAGGTTTGATATCCATGGAAATATCAGTTCTTAGATATCATGGAAATAGCGATAAACATATCGATATCAATAAAAATTGACGTAAAATATAAAAAATCATCTTAAAATATTTTATTTTTAAATGAAACTGTAAGAAACTCTAAAATTATTAATAATACATAATTTAGAAGAAACTATCAACTAAAACACTAAATATGTGATAAATATGAATTGTAAAAAGTGATTATAATATGATAAATGATAAGCACACAGCCTTAAATGGAGTGAAATAGTTAAAGTCAACATAATAAAAGTACTTTACATATATAGTTTTATACAATATAAGAAAACATCAATATCATAAAGAGCTTTTAAGAGGTTTTAAAGTATTTGTAATAGCTTTTCTATTTAAGCAATAATGATACAATGCATATCTCTTGATCCCTGCCCACCATCTCTCTATGTTTAGTAAATTGTGAATTAACTTAATAATAAAAAGTAAAGTTGCTAAGAAGTAAGAGACAATATCAAGTTCTTTACTTTTCTAGTTCTCCTTCAGTCTCATTACCTCACAGATTTGGCTATCTCATTATATAAAGTTCAACATAATTCAAAAGACTACAAATTACATATACAAAGTAAATAAAAAACATGAATTTTATTACATTAAAAAGTAAATTTATAAAAGGCTACATTAAAAAAAAATAAAAAAGATGAATTTATAAAAATTTCAAAATAAATACATAGCACAAATATCTTGTTAATATGTTCGCTTTGTCATTTAACACTATAGTGTTTACGTAGCAGATATTTTTGGATATTATGCAGAAAAAATACGATACCCTTTTATATATCGATATTTTCAAAATACAAAAATTTTAACGAAAATATCGGTGAAAATTTTTATTTTTCAATCATGGGTTCTAACTATATTCTTGAACACCACATGAATTAGGAGTTGTTTTCCAAATTTTTACTTTTCTTTTCTTACTTTTTAGCCGCAGCCACTATAAAGAATAAAAAAGGGAGAAGGTAGGAATTGGGCATCATTTGTTGGGAACAAAAATAAATAGACTAAAATATAACAGTGTTTAATAAATAGCTCATTTTGATTAAAACAATATTTTTTTTTTGTATAAAAAGGCATAGAAAGAAACACAAGCAACAACAAGATAATAAAAAACAAAAACTAAAACAAAAAAAGAAAAAAAAATAAAATTAAAAATTTAAATGTTTAAAAAAAATACATAAATGAAAAAATGTTATCTACTTTGATACTTTAAAAAGAATGTTTTGTGCTTTTATAAACAACCGAAACTGCTTTATTTAGTGTATTTTTTTTAAAAGAAAGAACGGGCCCAATTAATTTGTTTGGAGCGAAACACATTTACAATAATTTTAAATATTATATACAAACATAAATAAAAAAAAAAAACTCAACAATTTTGTCGAGGTTCGAGGTAAATTTGATAAACTAATATAATGCCGGGGAAAAATTATGGGGAAAAAGGAAAAAAGAAGGCGGCATTTTTAGGCGTGAAGAAAAGAACAAGCCTTGACTTACGCGAAGCATAAACGAAGACCACAAACCGGAAACCCCAAACAAAGAGACGAAGGAGACGATCAAGAAACCAAGATCTGGTTTGCGATTTTCTTTCTTCCTTCCATGTCCATGGACCTCCCAAACTTTCTCCATCACCAGAACCTCCATGGCCACAATCACAATCACAATCATAATCACAATCAAGTCAGGTACGTCTCTGTGCCCAATTCTTCTCGCCCTCACTATCCGGACGATCCCAATTCCCAAATCTCTCGATATCACCACCACCACCATGTTCTTCAACCTCCTCCACCACCACCGCCGCCTCAGGCGCCGCCGTTTCAGCCCCTGCCTCCACCGCAGCCCTCGCCCTTTCACCCTCCCCCGACGGTCCACGGCCACACCTACAATCCCGGCCAATCCCAATTCGCCTTCGCTAACCCTAGCCATGATCGCTCCTTTGAGGACGATCACCACCCGAGATCGTCGTATCCTCTTCGATTGCCCGTCGTCGACGACGATCGCCCTCGGCATCGCCTGCCGGAGTTTGACCCGGACAGTCGGCAGGAGTTTTGGGAGAAATCTAGGGTTTTGGCGGAGAATCTGCCGGAGAGGACGCACTTGCCTCTGGAGTTCGACTCTGGTTCTCAGAAGTTTCAGTTCGATCACAAGCCTATGTCGCCGTACAAGACGGGTAACAGAGCGAGACATGATTCCGAGACTAGTTCTAGGTTTAGAGTGGAATATGCCGATGCATATGAATCGAAGCACAGGGACGAGGTGTTGCGAGGGCCCCCCAGTTCAGGTACGTCTTTTCATGATGTGGGATTTGTGTCTAATTCGGGTTTATCAGTGAGGAATTTGGAGTCTGAATCTGAGAATTATCATGGAAATCGTTATGGTTTGGTTTACGATAAGGAATTGTTCAGGGGTGGTAGAAGAGATGTTGGTTATGAAAATCAAAGACGGGTTCATCATGACAGGAAAGTCCCTAGAGATGCACATAAGTCGTCGTTTGAGAGAGGAGGTGGTGAGGTTAGTCATGGTGACGGGGCTTATTTCGTGTCACACAAGCGCGAGTATTATGGTTCAGAATCGGGAAGGTATAAGATTAGGGGAAGCAGGGAGGATGGTCACGAATTTAATCGGACTCCGAGGAAGCAAACACAGAAGAAGAGTGCTCTTCTTCGACTTCAAAAGCAGAATCACAGGAATACAGAGAGTGAGCAGTTGCAATATTCTGGTTATCATGACAACTCAAGCTTTAGTTATTTTAGACGCAGAGATCACTACGTGAAGATGGCCAATGGGGTTGATGAAGGAGAAGAAGAGGGAACTCCTGTTGAGCTTGATGTTTCTTTCAAAGACAATTCACTGGTGGCCAAACCAATCTTGGCACCGGTGAGCTGCTCTGAGGTTAATGATGCCGATTCGACTCCTAGAAATATGAAAGGAGGGCAAGATTCTGTTGCTGACAGAGATTGTTCAAATGCAGAATTGACCAAACTCAGTGACAATGCTATAAATGGGGATAGTTCCATGCATTTGGCAAACAGTGCCTCTACTTTTGAAAAGAAAGTGATACAATCAGAAGGGAAAGCTAAGGATATGTGTGATGCTAGTTCACAGGCTTGTTTGAGTGAGACTAATCATTCTCTTGAAAAGAAGGAAGTGCAAAGGTCTCCTAAGGGTGCTGATTTAGATAAAGTTGGTACCAAAGTTGGTCCTAACAAACCTTCTCGCAAGGTTGTTAAGAAGAAAAAAGTGGTGAAGAAAACAGTGAAAAAAGTTGTACGCCCTCATTCACAGCAGAAGAAGAAGCATGATGAAACTGTGAAGGCAGATGTCCTCGTTCTTACTCCCTCTGAAGCCTCTGAAATTGAAAAGGTTGCTGCGTCTTTATCTTATCCTTGTCCCAATGAAACAAATATGTTGCATGCGAGAAAAAAGGTGGAAGGATCCCCAATGGCTATAGAATTGGAGAAACATGGCATTGATGAATCTCAGACAAAATGTGAAACTCAAATTGAAAAAAATGGGAACAACTTTGATACTTGCTTGGGTCCTTCAAGTCTGAAAGAAATTAAAATTGACAAAAATTCTGAAAATATAGAGTACTCTGCCCAGGGTATCCATGCCATGTCAAATAATGATGAGGTTTTAGTTAAATCATTTAATGAAAATACACTTCTTGACATTGCAAATGTGTTAGATGCTAAACAGTCTTGTCAGAGTGGAGATTCCTTATTACTTGACAATGAGCTAGATAAAGACTCTTCACCACTCACATTGCCTATAAGAGATAAGGTTGACTCTGCTTTGTTAAATCTAGAGAGTATCAAAATGCATGACAATCTTACGAGTCTGTATTGTTCTGCTAATAGTACAGATACCACCTTGGATATTGTTCATGGTACAAAAGTGTTAAAAGAGGAAAACCTAGTTCAGGGAGAGATTTCAAAGGCTACAACGGCAAGAAGCAGTGCAACAATTGGTTTGTCCAGTCCAGGGGAAAATACCATGGATGCACACACCTCAGACCATGATACTGACAGAGTTACCTCCTCATGCTACAACAACAAGAGCATTTGTGAAGAGAACATTACTCTTACCAGAAGTGGCACTGTTGATTGCAATATCAAGCAACCAACGACTAATGGTTCCAGTGGATTACCTGAAAATAGTACCATAGGTAGCCCTCGAAATACTAAAAGTTCAGTTGGAGATATTGAAGGGGCTACACCTTCAGTTAGGAAGAAGAGAAATATTAGGAGTCAGTTAGATGTGTCTAGGACGACTAACATTGATTTGGATCCTGTTAATGTTTCTAACCCTGCTATTGCAATGGATACAAAATCAAGTATATCTTTTGAAGATCCAAGTTGTGAAGTAGCTGCAGTGTCTTCTATGGGAAGTTTGGATGATGGCTTACAACCTGGCAAAAGTTGGGCCTGTGGTTTGTCTGATGGTTTTCCAGAGGCTAACTTAATAGGTAAAGATGGTGCTGATGGTTTCCCTGTTACTCCTCAGCGTAGAAAGAGGAGAAAAGTGTCTGCCTCTCGTCTGGCAATGTCTAGTCCGACTACTCTCCAGACTGATGCACAACCAGTAGCAGATACATCTACATTTTGTATGGAAGCACCTCCGCCTCCAAATGATGTTTTGGCACAACAAAACATGGAATTGGACACATCAGCTAAAGATCCCGTATGTGCTGCAACTGATTTGATGAATTCTGAAAATGAGATCACTGTTTTACATGAGAATAAGCTATTGAAAGGATGCTCTGATGCTGTGGGTGTTGTGAGTTTTGTTAATGATGAATGGCAAAAAGATGATGGCGTTGTTGTGGCTGTTGATGATACTCAGATTGAGGTTTTTAACGTACAAAGCAGAAGGGAAGAAGAAGTGGGCATGCCTGCTTCAAACGGGCAAGTTATTGCTCAACATGAGACACCTCAGTGCACAACTTCTTCAGGTATCCAGCGTCCAGATACAGGTAAAAGTTCTCCCTTTACAGATATGGAATCAGATAATCTTCTTTTGAAGGATGATTTTCCAAATTTGCCGAATTATTCGTCTTCACCAAATGATTGCAGTGGAGCTATCTCCATTGATGAAGCAATAGATTTTGTGCCTGATTCACTGACAATCACAAGTTCTTTACAAACTTCGTTTGATCTTTCTGACGTACACATGCTGGATGTGACTTCAGTCAGCGACATATCCAAACAAATATGTAGGGAAGATGAAAAGCTAGAGCAAAAGTCTTTGGCGGAAAAGGGTTCTGAGGTATCTGCTCAGAAATCAATTTCTCACCGTACCAAAAGCAATCTATCATTAGATTCTGCGACTGAAAGTGACCAAACAATTGAGGGAAAGACAGCAGCATCGCCTTTGCAAGATTCTAGAAGTACGTCTCATAGTCTCAATATCACAAGTGTTGAATCTAATGGGCAGAAGAGCCAGCTTGGTCAAGCCGTTTCTAGGACATTTCCTGGCCGTTCATCATTTGGACCTGCTACCTTAAAAAAGAAAGCAACTTCTACCCATGCCAATCCACGAACTTGGCATCGAAATGCTAATTCTTTTGCTTGTCATCTTCCTCGAGAGAAGACTTTCTCAAAGATAGCTCCTTCCCAAAAGCAGTTACCAGAGAGGGATGGGAAGGTTCAGAGTGCGTCTTATGTACGTAAAGGAAATAGCCTTGTTAGAAAGCCTTCTCCAACTGCTGCTCTATCTCAGGGTTCTTCCAGCTTTAGTCCTTCTGTTTATCAGTTGAACTGTGCTGGTTCAGATGAATCAAAAAGGTGCATTGAATCAGATAACAGGGTTGGTGTTGGTAATACACTTGGTTCATCTGCAAAGGCTTCTTGTGATAATCCTAGATCATTGCCAACAAAAAGTGCGAACAAACAACCCAATTATGTTGCCATATCATCAGGAGATTGTACGTCTTCTCCATCCGCTGGTCCTCTTTTTAATGGCAGCGGTGAAACTAATTCAGATCCTATAAGTTCCTCTGAGAATAATGAAACACCTGAGTTGGTTGAGGATTCACCGACTTCAGAAGCTTTTGAAAACCGAAATTTCCAACTCAACAGTTTGGACAACCAGACCGAAATAAGTAATGAGAATTTGGCACCTTCAAACATAAAGCAGATAGTGTACTTAAAGCGCAAATCAAATCAATTGGTTGCTACTTCAAATTCTATTGATTGTTCTGTTGCCAATGCTGATATTATTCAAACCTCATCCTTTGATGGTTACTACAAGAGGAAGAAAAATCAGCTAATAAGGACTTCACTGGAAAGCACCAAACAGCTAGCTGTGCCCGATGACAATTTCAAGTCAGGGGTCCAAATGACTCTTGGCGCCATTCCAAGCAGAAGATCAAGTAAGCGGTGCTTAGATAAAGATATATTTGAAGAACTCAATGAATTAGCTGGTGTTATAGACCTCAATTTGTTAGGATCTTTACTTATTGATTTGCATGTGCATGCATATGCAAGTCTTTCTTTACCATAATAAATGACATTATTGCACAAGGTATAAAATGGCTTTGTTGCATCATGGGAAGTACTCATGGTGAATTCTATAATTTTATTTATTTATTTATTTATTTTAGTGCAAATGGGTTAAGCATGAACCTTTCAATTCTCGTCTATTTTTTATTAGCATCTTTCTCTTTTGTTTGTTACATCGTGCACTGCGTATTTTCTCTGCTTGTATATTAATGCAAGGCAAGAAAGTAGAGTTCTAATAAGTGCTGATATCTCTTTTTTAGTTTTCTTGTGATTTCTGATAAGGTTATAGTCATAGACTATGTCCAAGGCTATATTAAATTTTCCTGTCTCGTCATATCTAATTATATGAGTAGGTTTCTGTGTTAGCATCATATTATATGCTTAATGCTTTCTTGTGGCACAAGTGTTTCATGGTTTAACGTGTTACTAATGGATGTGGAAAATTAGGGTCGTAATATTTGTCAAATTTTTTTTGGCATGACTAAAGTAAAAGGTGTTTTCTGGGTGCAGTTGTTCCGAAGACATTTAAGCGTTCAACAAACTCTTTGGTGTGGACACTCTGTAGCACACAGTCGACAAAGGTCAATAGTGGTTCGCTGTATCATCAGAAGTTTCTCCCTCACCTTTTTCCTTGGAAAAGAACAACATACTGGAGAAGCTTTATGCAAAATGCGAATTTGATCTATAAAAGTAGTTCCTTGGCAATCAGGTATGTTAGTTTCGTTTGGTTGGGAATATTGTTCATCTTCTAGCACACTTATCTGTGTTTCATAAGCAAATGGTAATTTTAATTTTTCTGCTTTTAGTAAGAAATTGCTGCTATCAAGAAAGCGGGATACAGTTTACACAAGGTCAATAAATGGATTTTCATTACGAAAATCCAAAGTCTTGAGCGTTGGCGGTGCAAGTTTAAAATGGTCAAAATCCATTGAAAGCCGCTCAAAGAGAGCAAATGAGGTCAGTTCTGTCTGCTACAGTATAAACAATAGACATCAGGATAGTGTTTTCTTATTTAATGTTCTCGTTTGAAGGCTAATATCATAAGGGGTATCATTTTCTGTTTTGTGACAGCATTTGAAATTTAGTTTTATTTTGTTCTACCATTTAGGAAGCTACACTTGCAGTTGTTGCGGTAGAGAAGAAGAAGAAAGAACAGAAAGGAACTGCATGCATTAGTTCTGGGTCGAAGAATAGAAATCATTCTTCACGTAAGTCAGCTAACAGTATACATTTTGCCCATCCAATAATCGTTATGTGTCGGAAATTGCCTTTGTTCGGCCTCTCCTCCTTTACTGTTATTATTACCAGTAGTGGAGCCAGCCTTTTACGTAAGTGAGGGCAGCATATACTATTTTTTCTATAGGAATAAACAACATAAAAGTTATATTACAATATTTTTCAAGAACTATTAGATATATATTGAGAATTTTACATTATGGAAAATACCCTATCGGTAGGCCTTTTTCATGAAATGTTAGATTTATGAAGAAAAACATTTGTTTGGCATATCTCCTTTGTTTTGATATTATTTTAGTCACGTAGTGTTTTGAAACATGCACGCATGAAAATGATATCTTACCATATATTTTTTCCATTTTTATACCTTGTATTTTGAGGATATCAAAAAAATTATTACTCTATATTTTAGATTGTATCACATTTATACTTTTAGATTTCTAAATTATATTCTATTCTTACCCTTTTTTCCTCTCAATGATCTATATAATTGCAAAACATATCCAAACACCATGGGGAAAAAATAAAAATTACAAAATGTCAAGAATGTTTTGGTCTTTTTTATAGGCCAAATAAAAATGGTATAATCATCTAAAATATAAGGTATCTTAAAACATATTATAATAACTCGTGAGTAGAAAATGAGCAAAGTAGTTTATCAAAAAAATGAGGTATGGTCATCTCCAATACAAATGCCAATGCCAATACTATTTTTCTATCAAAAAGTGTGAAAATAGTACATTTGATATGCTATTTTATTTTGTGCTTTCATATATAATATTATTTCTGATGTTATATCTACCTTTTGTCATAATTATTAGGCCTTGAAAGTTGAAAAATAAACCTCTAATATTAAAATACTATAAAAGTGACAATGTTGTAATGATTCCAAGAAAAAATTAATGTATCAACTGATAATATTAAAATATCAAATTTGCCATATGTCAAACTTGGTGGCAAATTTACTACCAATTTAGCATTTGACAAATTTGACATAAAAATGTCATTGTTTTGGAGAGTTTTTTACACTCAAATGTCAAAATTTGACATTATATTGGAGATGATCTAAAAGTCAGCCAGGGTATTTATAAATATATTAAATCTTAGCGAGGGTATAATAAAAAGTTATGCAAATTTAAATGGTCAAATTTTTATTTTTAAAAAATGAGTGGGGGCGGCAGCCCCCACTTGGGCTCACACACCTCCGCCACTGATTATTACTATCATTCTATGTATTTTTTGTTCTCTTATTATAATTCTATTTTTTTTTTCTTTTTGGCTCTTTTTGCCTATGCCATTATTGTTTTACAAACGGTTTTTCTATACAAGTCGTTCTGGACATGTTGTTTTACTATTTTCTGACAATGTTGCAGGAGAACGGATTTTTCGCATTGGTTCATCTCGTTACAAAATGGATCCTTCAAGGCGGACACTTCAGAGGATATCAGGTGGTCCTTTTTTTCGATTGCATATTGATTTGTTTCTTGTTTATGTGTTCCTTTGTACTTTTCTTACAACAGATTTACCAAATATGCTTTTAAGATGTTGAATAGATGGCAGTCGAGAAAATGGAAATAATCTAGAGTTCTGCTGATCTAAAAAGGTCAAGACCAATCAGTGATGAGATTGCACATCCAATTTTGTCTGGAATAAGTTTTAGCATGAACCTAATGTTGACGTATATGATGGTTTATTGATGCAATGAGTAGTATGGATAGCTAGTATGTAGTTGTTA
Source organism: Artocarpus hirsutus (assembly GCA_946598075.1). Lineage (NCBI taxonomy): Eukaryota > Viridiplantae > Streptophyta > Magnoliopsida > Rosales > Moraceae > Artocarpus > Artocarpus hirsutus. Next base: position 93,415 of record CAMOHE010046720.1, on the reverse strand, counting down.
GGTCGATTATGCTTCTTTGTAGGGTGTTGGTTCCTCAGTGTCGGTTATCGATTCCGCTTCTTAGATTAGGCTACTGTTGATTCCTTACTGTTTATCTCTCTAATCAGCCTGCCTGTGGAAATATTTCTAGCAGTTGTTGAAACATGCTTGCTGAAGTTTCATCTGTTGCTTTGGAGAGATGAGTTTTTCTTGAAGGATTTTTTGTCAGTTTAATGTATCCTTGAAGTATAAAGGATGTCCAGTGCAACTAATATTCATAAGCTTCAAGTGCATCTAGACAACGCTTCTTCTTACCCTTTTGTTATATTTCATTGGCAAATTGGTTATGAATCTTCTTTCATGATCTGTGTAGATGATGAATCATCATGTGCAACTTCCACTCATCCAGATAAGGATGCAAAAAGATCTTACATTCCAAGAAGATTATTGATTGGAAATGATGAGTATGTTGCTTTCTTCTTCTTCTTCTTCTTCTTTTTTAGGTTGACCTATGTTTAAAAAAAAATTTTAAAAATTTGGATATGGTCAATGGATGTAAACTTAATCTGGTATGAATTTGTTCAACTATTGGCAGATATGTTCGGATTGGCAATGGCAACCAGCTTATTAGAAATCCTAAGAAACGAACTCGCATTTTGGCGAGTGAGAAAGTTCGCTGGAGCTTGCACACTGCTAGACTCCGGTTGGCTAAAAAGAGGAGGTATTGTCAGTTTTTCACTAGATTCGGGAAGTGCAACAAGGGTACTGGGAACTGTCCCTACATTCATGACCCATCCAAAATTGCTGTTTGTACGAAGTTTCTGAATGGTTTATGTTCTAATGCCAACTGCAAATTGACTCACAAGGTTTACCTTTCCTTATGCACTCAATAGAACTTTGATTAAGTCTTCTTCTTTTGCCCTTCTTTTACTCCGGAGACTCTGATGGAGTCTGCCACTGAACTCTCTTTCCCATTTTGACTTGAATTGTTCCGTGTCATATTCAGGTTATTCCAGAAAGAATGCCAGATTGTTCTTACTTTTTGCAAGGTGCTTTATTATTATTATTATTATTAATCTTACTTTTTGCAAGGTGCTTTATGCAGTTCTCTATTATTATTATTATTATTATTATGATGTTGGTATTAGCAGAAATGCAGATTTCTGATAGATTTTCTGGCAGGTTTATGCACCAATCAAAATTGTCCATACAGACATGTGAATGTGAATCCAAAAGCGTCCACTTGTGAAGGATTTCTCAGGGGATATTGTGCTGACGGTAATGAGGTAATGTTTCACCGTATAAACTCTATCTACCACCGGCTCCCGCTCATGATGGTTCAATTTGAGACTTGTTGCTACTTATTGAGGCTAATCGTTACTTTGCATGCACACTCTTTTAAATAAATAAAATTGAAATTTGCTTCTTTTTTTTTTTTTAAAGATTACGCGTTCCATATGAAGTCTTAGGTGTCTACAGCAGCTCCTGATCTTTGAGAAGTATCATTTTTCTTGGAAACATACATCACATTTCTTCTTATTCAGTTGTATCAGTAATACCATTTTAATATTTGATAATAGTTCTTCCCGCAAATCAGCACTAATATTGTAGCAAGTATAATTAAATCCATCTTTCTTGTTCTCACAGTGCCGGAAGAAGCATAGCTATGTCTGTCCCATTTTTGAAGCGACCGGAACCTGTCCTCAAGGATTGAAATGCAAGCTCCATCACCCAAAAAGCCGAATACACAGAAAGAAAAAGAAACGATCAAGAGAACTAAAGAATGGTAGGGGGCGTTACTTTGGCTCCCCAGATATCAGCACGTCGGATTCTAGAATAACGGGGTCTGAAAAGCACTTTGCGCAAAATAGCAATGGCATCTCTTTGGAAGGAAAGTGTGCTGATTTTATTGCCATTGATGTTAGCGAGGACGAGTGTAATGATTCAAGGAACGAGCAAATAACATTTTGTGACAGCGATACCTCGGACTTGGAATCGGAAGATCTTGATGCGTTAATTAAACCACTTCGTATAATAGATACAAGTCTAACAGCATAGTTGGCTCCGGGCAGCGGCAGATCTAGTGCGGGTTAACAGTTTAAGTCATGGACTCATGGTAGAATTTATCAATTGGAAATGTGGTAGGAAGAAATTTTAACCATGAGAGAGATAAATGCATGTTATTGTTCTGTATCCTCTCTCTCTCTCTCTCTCTCTCTCTCTTTTGTATTAGCATAGGATTTTCTTCCCCGTTAAAAAGAGTTTGTACATGGATTGAAATAGAAAGAAATGAGATTTTATATAATAAATACTTTTCAATTATCGGAGCAGTTCTTTTTGTCAGTATTTTTTTTTTAAGATTGTTATTGTTACGTTCCTTATTAGCAATCTATCTCATTGTTATTGTTACATTCCTTATTAGCAATCTATCTAATCGCCACGTAGGATGTTGAAATCAAGAATTTGAAAGAAAAAAAGAAAGCTTGTGCATGGATTAAATGCATCTGTCATGGTTAGCGTTGGAAGAGTTTGTCAATTATTAGGAGAAACTAACGCTGTTGAAGGGAAAAATAAGATCTGTGACCGTATTTTTACTTAAATAAATTGCCTTGAATTGATTTTACCTGTAGTACGGACAAATATGTTTTATGAGCAATCTTATTTAACTTTATAGGCTTATAACTATACTACTAACAAAACAATAGGACTTAATTTAATAAGTATATTAGGTAGTAGATTAGAGTCTATAGTTTTATAAATAATGAGGTTATAATTTATAGGTTAAAGATGAAAAGGATTTTTTTACGTTTTAATTGCAAGTTTGAACGGCAGAGGAATAACCCAATTGGTGGGTATTATCCTCACCACACACAAGCTCCAATAAAACAAGATAACTTATCCAAAAAGCACATGGACGGAAGATTATTTTTAGCCTCGCAAAAGTTTCCCTGAAATTTGGGAACCTCAAAAAAGGCAAACAAAAAAGAAGAGTCTGAGCCACATAAAAACACTGTCAAAGTTAACAGTCTCGGATTGGTACTATTACTATGCTGGTTTTAGCCATGGCAGCAACATCCTCTTACATGGTATCAGCCAAAATTTCCATGTTGGGTTACATGGGAAGCAGAAGAGAAGTGATGAAGAGAAGGGCTTTCTCCATTTCAGCTCAACAGCAGCAGCAAGCTCAAGCCGAAGAAACATCTCAACAAGTAAAAGTAGGGGAAGAACAAGAGCCTCATCAAGAGAAAGTGAAGTCCCCACAAGGAGTTAGGCCAAGGCCTGTGGAGCCACAAGTGAACGTCAAGAGCAAGAACATGAGCAGAGAATATGGAGGGCAGTGGCTGAGCAGCGCCACCCGACATGTCAGGATTTACGCCGCCTACATCGACCCTGTCACCTGCGAGTTCGATCAAACTCAGATGGACAAGCTCACGCTTATTCTCGACCCCACCAGTGAGTTTGTGTGGAATTCTGAGAGTTGCAACAAGGTCTACTCATACTTCCAAGAGCTTGTTGATCACTACGAGGTAAACATAACAACCTGGTACCCGCAACGTTACTCTTACATGAATTTAGACCATTGGAATTTTTGGTTCCATGAGATGTGAAAATGACATTTTTTTTAAAAAAAAAATTAATCTATTTTTTTGCTTCAAATGCAATATCTACATTTTCTCATAATTATTAAGCTTTTAAATTTATTACTTAAAAGTAATTCTCCAATAATATTGCTTTATTATACATTTCATCTTAAAGTAATTTTAAAATAATAATGCTATTGATTAAAGAAAAAAGTGAATGCATTAATAAATAGCAATTAAATGCTAAAATTTCACAAAATGTTTTGCTTGGTGTTAAATTTGGTAGAAAGCACAGCATGTGAAATTTAACACCAAACATAGCATTGTGTTAGAGAGTGGTAAATGTTAAGATTTAGCATTGACATGTGAATTTAACACTATATCGGAGATGATGTTATATATGAATTATATGTGTCTCTCGAACTTGCTAAGAGATGTGGATTTTTGGTGGTGATCAACAATCCAGGGTGCACCGTTGACAGAATACACACTTTTTAATTGGTTCGGACATTGAGCATTACATAAGGAAGCTTCTATATAATGGGGAAATAAAGTACAACATGAATGCTAGAGTCCTCAACTTCGGCATGGGAAAGCCTCGTATTCTCTTTAACAACAACGAAATCCAAGCTCAAGAGGAGCAATCATGAGTTGTTTAGAAAGAGGTTAGCAAGTTCCCCTATATTTTCTTTAAAAAAAATCATTAAAGGACCCAAGTTTAGAACTTTGGTATAGGACAAAAGTGAAGAGAGCAACATTTTGCTACTTTTTTGGAGCAGTATTTAGGGTTATGATAAGAACAATAATTGAATTTTGTACAGAAGTTGTTGCACACTTTAAAGTTTAAACCCCTTTGAAGTAATTTTGCAATTCATCAATGACAAGAAATTAGTGTTCATAAGCTATACATGAAAATCTGCCATTTCTTTTCCCATCTATTCTGTTGTTAGAATGCTAAAAGATGCTAACAGAAGTAGCCGCTTTATCCAATAAGTTATTTTTATTTTCTTTTCCCCTGTTAGAATGTTTCTTTTTTTTTTGTTGCCAATGGTATGTCTTGAAGATTGCAAAAGATGGTCCTAATGGTTCAAAGCCCAAATCTTGCGTCTCTTTGAAGGTTCTAATATTCTTCAGTGACTTTCAAATCAAATTCCTTGTTCGTACTCTTTTTATGCGGCAGACTTCAAAGTTGAGATCAGGATTGTCGAGTTTCGTTAATAAATTTTACATGGGTTTCTTCATGTTGAAATCTTTACATGTTTGTGAAATCAATATTGTATTGCTGAGCCTCCTGTAACGTCCAATTGGCCTTTTGCGGATTAAGACAAAAACAAGTTCCAAAACAAGAAACACAGAGATAGTGGTCACATAAAATTTGGCGTTGTACTTGAGATACAAAAACTAATTACATAAAAATAATGCCAAAACTAATATGACCTGTTCACATCCAGTCTCTCTTCTCCCCACCTAACAAGAAGATTATAGGACTTTGCAGGCTACTTTACAACTACACTACTCAAATTTTACTTGCCCTTTGATTTGAAGATGCGTCAAGTTTTTCCGGTTACTAGCAGTAATACCTCCAAAGACGATGGATCCTGCCATGACATGAACCCTTTATCAAGGGTGATATTCTGACAAAATCACACCAAGTGTACCATCAGAAACATGCACATGTATACTTGCTCTAGCAAAGATACAGCTCATAACTGTGTATATAGTCCGTGGAGATCATTGTGAAATAAAAAAAGGTAAGATGTCTCAAATGTATGAGCATGATATCATCTATACAACATGCAAATTAATGACACTGTAATCTTACCACCTTTTAACTGATGGTTAGACTCAGCGTTTTGAGCGGCCAAGGATTGGTTTAATCTCCAAGACTGAAGTAAACGGTCATCTAAGTTTAGATTTTTTCCTTGACTTTTGAAAAGGAGCCATTATCATTTCAGGAAAAATGACATCTAATTGCAACCCATCGTTTCTCTTGGTTGATGGAACAACAACCACTTTAACTTGACTAACACAAGACAAGAAATTGAAAACTCACCTTCAGCCAGTAAAAAAATCCACGCAACAGATTCAAAGATTTGCGGTCATCATTCTTTGCTTGATCAAGCTGCTTCACAAAATCTGCATAAGTTAGTTAAAAAAAAATTAGGAGAATTGTAACAGGACAAAAGCAGATAAGTTATTGAATACTAAGTGAAACTAACCACAATACAAGTCGAGATATGATTTGCCAAGCTTGTGTTCCACTGAATATGATTTTGTGGAGTGTCACATAGCTCTCTCTCGAACTATTGGTCTTCAGTGAGATACCTCTTTCTTCAGAGATTCATGCTCTTTAGAGTCATAAGGCTTCTTAAGAACCTCCATAAGCCCCTTCTTAAACTGCGAACATTCTATAGAAGGATCTTCAGCCAAACTGTTGTTCTCAATATCAATCTGTTCCTTTTCAGAATATCAACAGTACAAAGCAATCAGAGAATATTTAAATAATAATAAATAAATAAGGAATTTCAGGTACAAAAGCCAAAGAAAATGCATGTGAATTCACAGGAAAACAAACAAACAAGATCAAAGTTGTGTCACGAGAATATACTTACACATTGTCTTGAAGACACAAATGGGGTAGTGGCTTGACCACTATAGGGGTTCTTGTCCATCAAAATTAGTTCCACATCAGATTCACTCTCCTTGACGTCGTCAAATCTCTCTGCACTATTATCAATCTTATACATTGTAGCTTCACCCTCCTTTTCAAGCCAATCCAGAAACGTCAAATACTCTTCGTTTATATAGTCAGAAAAATCTTCCTGGTCATATTTACGCTCAATCCAATGACTATTCCTCCTCGAACAAGGTCCTGAATATATTTTCCCATTCGTTCCACCACAAACAAGATTCACAAGTCTGTAGTACTCATTTTCATCATCAATGTCACCTTCCTGGTCACCTTGGTGCTGACCCGAGAAATTACTCTCTGGACATGGTCTCATAGGAGATTGAGAACCTCCACTTCTTTGCCCAGAGTCAAAATTCAACAATCTGACAAAATCGTCATCAACTTCATCTTCATGGTCACGTGGGCAAGAGTTCAGAAATCTGCTATAATGTTCAGCAACCTCATAATCATCATTGCCATTGTCATCCTCGCGATCAAATTCATCCTCATCCAATTGTCTACTCTCTGAACCAGATCTTAGACTTGTTCCTCCAGATTTAGGATCCTGCGCTTTTTCCCAGCTCTCCGCCTTGCCAAGCAACTCTTTCTTCTTTCAGTCAGCGTGCAATTTGCATCATCGTGGTAGAATTCATTCTCAACAGATTGTTCTCTCTCTGAACAAGATCTCAGACTTGTTCCTCCAGATATAGGGTCCCCGTGTTCTTTCCCTGCTCTCCTCCAGGCCAAGCAACCCTTTCTTCTTTCACTCGGTACGTCATCCGCTTCACCTCCATGACCAATATCATACTCAATCAAATATTTACCCTCCAAAACAGACCGTACACTCGATTCTCTACAGCACTCCTTCCGGCCAAGCAAATCTTCCTTTTACTCACTCCACCGTCTGAAGTCTCCAAAATTTCACTCTTCCTATCATTCCTCGTGTGATACCTCTCAGTTCTCAGGCTCAAAACATCCCCGTCACTTGAAAAACTAGTCAAACTATTAGCAATTTCCGTGTTCTCCCCACAAGAAAGCCTCATTAAAATCCTCCCTCCTTTACCGTTCCGATTTACAGGATAACTCTCGATAGCTTTGGGAGTCTCCTCCCCACATTCATCATCATCACCCTCCAAGTCTACTCTTTCATTACTTAACAGCTCAGGCACATCATTATTCTGAGAAACCACAAGTGCATAGGACTGCCCATCTTGCTTCACATTGTTCAAGAACATCTCATACTGAGGATCCTGATTGTAATGATCACCACCAACATCTTCATGATCACTCACCCAATATTTATCCTCATCATCATAACCACCGCTATAATCACCATGGTCATAGATTCTAGAACTCATGAAGTTCTCGTATTTCACAAGCTCTAGACTTTCTTTAGCTTGGATTCCTATTGGATTTGCTTCTTCTCTTCAGCCGCCTCTCTAACCTCGCAACTTCAGATTCATAATTAGAAGAACCCTCCTGACCCATTATTCAGTAAGTAAAAAGTCTGCTTCCAAGACCCACAAAAAAAAAAAATCAGGAAAAGACCAAATGCGTTAAGTTTTAAGGTTCATGATACTGTACTAGTGAAGAAATATACCCCCGAAAAATCAGACATTTTTCTCCCTTGACGAGAAAAAAAAAAAGAAAAATAATTGAAAGGAAGTGAACAAAAAGGAGTTTACTTTCTTGCGCTTCCTCGAGAACCAAACGAAGAGGAAAACGACTGGGCAGTTTCGCACCTGAATGTTGAATAAAACTCGATTTTACAGAGAAAATTGTGGAAGGCATTGGCTTTGGAGTGCTGAAGCGAAACGAGAGCTGGCGTCGTCCCCAGGGGAAAAACTTCCCTGACGCCAGACGGTGACGAATTGAAATCCAATTAATTAAAAAATTTTAAATGCGCTTTAAACAGCTTCAAATAAGGGGTGTTATTCGGTTCAGTTACATCGGTTTTGATAGGTTATAGTAACTTTTGGTTTTTAGAATTTAAAAACCAAAACCGCACCGCATAGCAAGAGTATTCGGTCGGTTAACCAACCGTTTATGGTCGATTTTTGTCGGTTTGGTTCGGTTTTTGAGAATGATATATGTATATATATTATAATTATTTGAGTTGTTTAAATTGTTTTCAATTTTCATGAGACCAACAAACTTTAATTTAAAATTTAAAAGAGAAACACCTAATAATCTTTTGAGAAAAACATAAACAAATTAAGGATAATGAGTCATATAGATCAAATTTTCAAACCAAACCGACATAATGATTCTCTTAACCGAATCGAACCAAAATTTTCAAACCGAACCGAACCGAACCAAACCAAAATCTTCAAACTAAAACCAAACCGTCCAATAGTGGACGGTTCGGTTAACCGAACCGAACTTGTTTGGTTTCCACGAAACCGATTTTTTCGGTCTTTTGTTGGGCGGTTATTCGGACGGTTTCAGTCGGTTTCGGTTCTTCGGTTTTTTTGTACAGTCCTACTTCAAACCCCTCTGATTGTTTTTGCTCTCTGTATTTTTTTTAAATTTTGTCACGTATTTTTTTAAGACAAAAAGTTTAAAAATACTCTCTAACAAAACTCTTAAAAAATTTTAATTTTTTAAAATAAAATTATTTTTATTTATTTTAAAAATAATACTAAATAGCCTATTTTTTATTTTATTTTTTCTTTTCATAATTCTTGCAGTCCTCGTATTTTTAGAGCTTTTGCCTCTAGGGTCCAAAATTTATATTTTCATCACTTGGTCCTTGAATTAACAGATCTTTGCACTTTTAGTTGTTTTGAAAAATGTTTTGGAGAATGTAAAGGGCAAAAGTTTGAGGTCTGGATGTTTAAAAGGTCTAAAGGAAACTACTGATATCTTGAACAATATCAAATTCATTACTCTTGATAAATAAAAATCTTGTAAGTTTATTTCGAAATGACATTTTTTTGAGGGGATCTGCACCTAATAAGTCGGGAATGGGAGATGGCAAACGAGGTTTGGGGTAGGGATATGGATGGAGACAACTTCTTCTTCTCGAGTCGTGGCCGGATGGGACCAAGGGGAACACTCTGTGATACACGTAGTTAAAAAAAATTATTAGTAGTAATTTAATTATTAGATGCATCTTATTCTTAATCTTATAACTTTAATATCGTTCTCTTTTTATAACAACATTTACTTATAATTTAATTTAAGATAGATCTTAACTTATATTTTGCTTCAAATTTATTGAACTTTCATCAATGACAAATATTACAGTGAGGATTCGGATGGGTATGCTTAAAGTAACCCTAACGGGGATTTCTGACTTTGTCATCGTCTATCTTAAGTTTGGATGGGGACTGGAAAACATTTATATCCATGAGCTTATTATTGTTCATGATATCAAAGGGAATTAATTAGAATTCTACTTTTTAAAAGGGGTGAACTTATTTCTTAAATTTAAAATCTTGACCCTTGAAGTTTTAACATCAATTCAGGTAGCTCTACATCTATACAATTCTTAGAAGTGTTGTGCGGTACTTGATGAAGAAACATGGAACGATTCATCATAGATGATTTATTCCCTTTTTATTTTTTATTTTTTTTGCTTCCCTAACATTGCTTTGCTTTTGGCTTTTTCAACTTCATGCAATAAAAAAAAATTCTTTCTAACAAAAAATTATACTAGGGTATTGACAAATTCTTTCTAATTAATTTTTTATTACTATAACGTAAAATTTTCATAGTTGGAAAAAATATGCTAGGACGACGATATATTTATCAACGAGGACAATATACTAAACAACAATTACTTTCATTGACAACAATAAGAGTAAATATACATAACAGTATAGAGACAAAAAGAGACAAAACAATATATTTATCAACAAGGACAATATACTAAACAATAATCACTCTCATAGACAAATAACTGAACGGGAACAACAAAATTTACTAAACGACAAAGTCAAGGACAATTGACATGTAACTTCTCAAATCACTAATTATCTCGCTTCATTTGTCAACAATGGAACCGAAAACGATGCCATTATTGAAAAGGGAAGAAGACTTAACTGCAATTTATCTAACAAGAGTGTTTGCCAACAATGGAACCGAAAACAATACCCAATTATAATACAAAAATATTAAATGTTATAATATAAAATGTTTATATATTATAATATTTAAATTCCCTTAACACTTAAAACTAAAATAACTATAATTTGTAAGAAATTGTTATTGCACAACGGCAACATTCATTATAAACAAAACTAACATAAATAATGTATTTGATAAAGCAGTTGAAACTAAAAATTTAAATGATTTTTTGTAACATATAAGTGCTTTACACTATAACTTATTTTTTGTTTTTACGCTATAGTATTAAGAGCTTTATTCTAATTAGAATAAAATTGTTAAACGCACTCAAAATTTTAGATACCAATATGTCCCGTAAAGCACGATAACTAAACCATCAAAGCCAGAAATTCACGTTTCGAACGGCTGAAAACGTTGTAATTCAAAAATAAAAAATAAAAAAAAAAGAGCAATGAGCATAAAAACATCAACAATTGACTAAACGACAACATTTAAGATTAGGACAACAACGCATAAGCTTGTGAACGACAGTAATTTTTTGAGCAATAACGTACCTTGTAAACGACAAGAGCATAAAAGACAATGATTTGCTGAATGACAATGTCTCCCTCACACGACGTGATTCAGAAGTAAGACAAATTGACAACAAGTATATAGAAAAATTGTTCATATTTATAGGATATTGAATTGCAATTTTCATAAATAAAAGTCTACTTGAAAAAAAATTTGACCATTTTACAAACCATTAAAAATTTCTTAAACGACAAAGTTTCTCACAAACGGCAGCGTATTTGCAAATGAGAACAAGTTAAATCATCTCTCTCACAAGCTACAATAGAAACGAACACCAAATTTATGGAAAACCAGTTAAAAAGAATGGAACACGACAATAATTTAATAAACGACAACATATCCAAGAGAAAAATCACAAACGACAGCACTGGGTTAATTATAAAAACGACAAAAAGTTAATTAAACAAAACATCTTTTTTCTTTTTTTGTAGTACAGATCAGCCTTTACGGAAAACAACATCCTTTAGACAAATAATATCTTTTTTCCCCTAAAATGACATGAAAAAAAATAAAAAAGAAAAAACGACAAAAGAAAAAACACACGCAGATATCCTTTCATAATAATAATAATAATAATAATAATAATAATAATAATAACACACGCATATATAAACGAAAACAGTAATAAAAACCGATATTTTTTAGGAAACCGATGAGAAATTGATAAAAACAATAATCAAACATCATAGCCAAAAGAATTACAATAATCATAAAAAAAGGAAATCCTTTGCGAGAATATGCTTTTCAAGTGACCAAGCATATGCTCAAACCATAGATTTTTTTTTTTTTTTGTGAAAACATTAAATTATGGATTTCGCATTCGATACTAATCTATAAAATTTACCCAAAAAAAAGAAAATAAATTATAAATAATTTAACTCTTACCAAAACAAAGGGCAGATAATAAATTATTTGCATTGCAAAAATAAAAATAATATTGCGGATTGGATTTGAAGTTGAAGGGAATGTGCTTACCGGACAATAAAGGACAAAAACAAGGACTGATCACCATTTGCCCAAATATTTATCTATAGCATTTTCAATATTAACTTACCAAATATATATATATGTATATTCCCCAAAAATTTGAGAGCAAATAGTATTATCACTTGTCAAAGCCCCAAAAGAAGGAAAGAAAAAAATTCCTTAAAGAAAGCAGAAAAAGGGCAAAAGCAAAACTTTTTTAACGTGCCGCCAACAAAACAGTGGCTTAATTTCTACGCCCGTGTGGCAAAGTGGGGCCCGAATAAAGCAACAAACGGTTAGGCAATTCGAACCTTTCACTCACCGCCTCGTATAAAAGGCCTTCTCTCTCTCACTTTCTCGTTCCTCCTCTCTCTCTCTGGATCCATATGATGACAACCAGCTTCTTCGCCTGTATTCACGTAACGTAAAATCTTCTTTCTAGGCCACTCGTAAATCCCTCTCGCTGAACTTTCGTCGAACAGTTGATCTTCGTTTCTTGTTTGGAACTTCGGAACCAGAATTTTCATGGCTTCCGCTCTCGAATCCACCGCCGAGAAGCTCGGTAAGCTCGGAATCAATGGCGATTTCGCCTTCTCCGCGCCTAATCTCGAGAAGAATCTCCACCTTCTCTCCCCTGAGCAGGTACAATTTACCTGGAATTTTCTTTTTGCTGTTGTGGTCGCTTAGATGAGTTCGAGAAATGATCTGTTTTCTGGAATCAGATCGAGCTTGCGAAGACGCTGTTGGAATTGGGACAGAGTCATCTCTTCGAGCATTGGGCGGAGCCTGGCGTTGAGGACGATGAAAAGAAAGCTTTCTTTGATCAGGTACTTTCATTATTTTTTTTATTTAATATTGCGTGATTTTGCTTTTTTGGATTCGGAAAAAGAATGGATTTTGTTTGTTTGGAATTGTCGAATGACGAGGGATTGAAATGGATTTTTGTTTTTCTGTGCTTGTTTGCTTACGAATCTTATTTTAATTTCAGGTGAATCGGCTTAATTCAAGCTATCCTGGCGGTCTTGCATCGTATATCAAAACTGCAAGAGAACTTTTGGCTGATTCAAAAGCTGGAAAGAACCCATTTGAGGGTTTCACACCTTCAGTAAGTGAACAACATCACATTATTTAATAATTTTAATTTGTGAATTTTGGTTCCTTGCTAGTTTTATACTCGCTAAGCTGGCTTAATTACTGTATTGGCATATAATCATAAAACAGAACACCTTGATGATGCCATATGCCGTGATCTTTTTCCTTGTTAGAGACGTGTTGGTTAATAAAGCAGGCATTACACGTAGGAATGTTTCGTGGGGCTTTCGCTTCTTGTTTTGCTTTTATACGTAATCATTTATGAGCTAGTAGAACTATGCACACAGTGTGTTGTGCAAGTTCTTTGTAAGAGTCACTGTGCTATTCAGTACATGTGGTGGAAATTTGAGAACGAGAAATAGAGGGCTGATTTTCTAGAAATGTTTTACAGGTTCCTACGGGTGTAGTCTTGACTTTTGGTGATGATGACTTTGTCAAATTCGAGGAAACGGGCATGAAGGAAGCTCGGAAAGCTGCATTTGTCCTTGTTGCTGGTGGCCTTGGGGAACGTTTGGGTTACAATGGAATTAAGGTGATGTTATATTAAATTATCTTTTTGACATGTTTAATTCTTTGGCCGAACAACAAAGTCTCTCTTCTTCTTCTTTTTTTTTATTATCTTTATTTTTTTATAGTAAGCCCAAGCTTTCTTAACATTCCCAAACAAGGAGAAAAATTAAAAAACAAAAAGAGTTCTCTAATCTCATGGTCCTGCTTTATGTTATTGCTCGAAGCTTACTACCAAAATAGGTTACTTGTTTCTTTCTGCCCCTAGATTTATTGTCCAACACAACGGTCTATGTAAATTGCCCAAACGGCAATTGTAGTTGCTTGTAGCTATTCTTGATTCTGTGAGGAATGTTTGAAAAAATGTTTATATCAAATATTTTGAAACATCTAAAACTCTATATAATTTTACCTGATGCAGGTGGCTCTTCCGAGGGAGGCTGTTACGGGAACAAGGTTTTTACAGCATTATATTGAATGTATTCTTGCTCTTCAAGAACGGAGCTGTAGTCTCGCCCAAGGTCTGTCAAGCTTATCTAGTGGTTATATTAGGAAAGTAAAAAATACATACATACATACATTTAACATTGACTAGGATGCCTTATTTGAAAACTGTACACTTTTCATCAGTGACATGTACATTAGAAATTCAAAAAGGAAAGGGAACTTTAAAGATCAGTGGTCACTTTAACTGTGTTCTTTTTCAAACAGCACATCCCATGGTATAGTGCAATTCTTACGTTTTACTCGCCTGAGACTTTTATTACCGAAATGGTCAATGCCATACCCTATCAAGTGTCATTGTACCACATATCCCACTTGTCAAATCATGTAACCCCGTGAATGTGATAGTTTTTCGCCACCAATAAATTTCAAGCATTTCTATAATCTCTTTTTAAGACTTGGTGTTCTCAATTTCATTGGCAAGCATGCCATCAGATGCACACACAGAAAAAAAAAAAAAAAAAAAAAAACAACAACAAAACAACAGAAAACAAAAACACAATAACGAAAACAAAAATAAAAACAAAAAAAAAAAAAACAAAAAAAACAGAGAAAAAAAAAAGGGTGATTGTGTATTATTCCCTAATTTTTGGGTTGAACTTTATTTTAGAGAAGAGAAGTTTGTTAATGCCTCTTTTTTCAGTGCAAGTTTGATTATTGGTAGCATTGATTCACCAATTTCTCTTCTCATTTCAAATACTGATGCAGCTTTTTCATATGAAGGTGAATGTCAAACAAAGATTCCTTTTGTTATAATGACATCGGACGACACACATTCACATACCTTGGAGCTCTTAGAATCAAATTCTTATTTTGGAATGGAACGTACACAAGTAAAGCTTCTTAAGCAGGTATAAAATGATCATTGACATTTATTTCCTATTAATGAAAGTTCATAGTTGATGTAACATGGGTTTATGATGTTAAAATGTCCACTATTTACAGGAAAAAGTTGCATGCTTAGACGATAATGAAGCCAGGCTTGCAGTGGATCCACATTGCAAGTACAAGATTCAGGTAGTATTCATGCATAATTTATTCTTCCCTTGAACATGAGCTTATCGTTATATTTTATCAAATAAATAATTTTTGAAGTTTGAAATCTTTGCTACAAGTTACTTGTTTCAGAATTCAATAGGACTTTTTAAAATCTTCTATTTATGTTTCTCTAATAGGAAGCAAAACAATTTGCTAATGTGAAAAAGGAAGTAAATGAGCAATCTGTCCTCAGTAACAAGAAATGACTTAATTGTTCATATGGATTCTTCCTAACTTTTTTTTTTTTTTTTTTTTTTTTTGTGGTAGACTAAACCTCATGGTCATGGTGATGTACATTCACTTCTCTACTCCAGTGGCCTTCTGAATGCTTGGTATGCGTGAAATCCTTATCCATATGTTCAGGCATACCTAAAACTTTTATGTTTGATTTTGTTTTTCTGTCACGATGTTGATCTGTTGGTTTAACCATGAGATCTTGACTTTTAACTTTGTGGAAAACAGCTCAATCATGCGGTTAATGTGGAACATTTACAAACCACCTTCACCCCCTTCCCCATGCATTGGGCTAAACTATAGCAGATGACTGCCTTTACGTTGAAAGAAACATTACACTAATGAAAGAACTCTAGTCTTATTACTACTTTACAATGATATCATGTCTGGAATTCAATTGAACAGGTTTTTGCTCCATTTTAATCACTGTTAGTATTCTTTGCTTTATACTTGGTAATGAATCTAAAATAACTGAAATGCCCTTTCTGCATATCATAGGACTGAGTTATATATGTGATTCGACAGCCTGGGTATTCGTGATTTGAATTTGTCTATATTTTTACAGGCATGATGCTGGCTTGAGATGGGTTCTATTTTTCCAAGATACAAATGGACTACTATTCAATGTTGGTCTTGCTAATTTTTCATAAATTTATCTAAGATTTCTTATTTATAAATTTATAATAGGACAAGTCGTATTCTTTTTTTATAGCTGTTTTTATGTAGGCAATTCCAGCAGCATTAGGTGTCAGTACTACGAGACAATATCATGTCAACTCCCTCGCTGTGCCCCGTAAAGCAAAGGAAGCCATTGGCGGGATTACCCGACTCACTCACGTTGATGGTATACAATATTTCCCTTTTCCTTGCAGGCAAACAAAACTAACTTTGTTTTGTATTTTTGTTTTTTATTTATGTTAAATTTTCCTTGTTCAACTTATTTCTTTGTAACTTGAGAGCATACTTTTTGTTGCTGTTACTCTGGATGTGTCAACTCAATTGTGAATATATTCATTTATAAGCTAGTAAACTTCTTTCTTAAGAAGATGGTTGGGCTGAAATACTGCAGTGAGGTTAAATAACAATCACTTTGCATTATTAGATACAAACTGTAGACATGATATTTAGCAATTCTAATTTTGAACCTTTATTATTTCCAAAACAGTGAATGACTATTCTTTGTTTTTTGTTTTTCGAAATACTTCTCTTTTAAGTTTGATAGTACATCCAAGGTCAGCATCCAGGTGCTTTGCTTGAAACAAACCCCCAAAACTTTTCTCTTTTAGCATGCTTGATTTGCATTCATTAATTATGGAACTGTGTCTGATAGTCAAATTGCTTGTGCACCTAGAAAGAAAGTGTCCATATAACTTTTTTTTCTTTTTTAATAATTGACCTACTTCAGGGAGATCAATGGTGATAAATGTGGAATACAACCAGCTTGATCCTCTGCTTAGAGCCACTGGATATGCTGATGGAGATGTGAATAATGAGACTGGCTATTCTCCTTTCCCAGGGAATATAAACCAAGTAATTTTCGTGCACGTGGATATTATTTGTTTATTCTAACATGAAAGGATTACCAGTGTCTCATTTCTTGATGGATTTTCCTGGACTTAACATACATTAATGCTGGCATATTACTGCCACCTACATTTCACAATTTGTATGATTGAGAATTTAGGATTGATTTGTAAGTTTTTGACTTGCTCTGCAGTTGATATTGGAGCTCGGTCCTTATATTGAGGAGCTCACAAAAACCAAAGGTGGTATAAAGGAGTTTGTAAACCCAAAGTAAGTCATGTACCCCCTTCATTCTGGTTATGGATGGTCTACAAGAATTATGGTCTTCTAATTCTTCTTCTTTAGTATTCATGTATTATGTCATCTTTCTTATCCAATCATCCCGTAGATATAAAGACGCTAGCAAAACTTCATTCAAGTCTTCAACCCGGCTAGAGTGCATGATGCAAGATTATCCGAAAACTCTGCCTCCAACAGCTAGGGTTGGATTTACGGTAATTTTTGTCTTCCTAACTAAACATGGAGCTCCAGATGGCTAATGTTTCTTAACAATATGTTCTTATTCTCCTGAGATCGAGTCATCTACTTGGTTATGTCAGTAACATAAGTCTTTATGTTACGTAAATGGATGTAGGTGACGGATGCATGGCTTGCTTATGCACCTGTGAAGAATAACCCTGAGGATGCTGCTAAGGTATGAATAGCATAAGTTGTTTCCATTGGTTCATGCTATGTTGTTTGACAAGCTCCGCCCAAAATCAAAGATCCATATATTGGACAGTGCAAATTTCAGAAATTTGGACAAATCTAGTTGTTGTTATGTGTCAGTCTTTTTCTCCTTCTAAAAGTCTTTTACCTCCTTTGAGGATTTCGATCATGAAATCTAATCTTATTTCTAATTATTTGCTTGAAATTAAAGATACCGAAGGGGAATCCATATCACAGTGCAACTTCTGGAGAAATGGCCATCTACCGTGCAAACAGCCTCATTCTTAGAAAGGTAGGCTCTATAATTTATATAATTTGGTTAAATATAATTGCAAGTCCTTTAGTTTATGGTAGTCTTCTTTTAGCCTTCCAGTACAAAGGGTTTTAGTATGGGCTTTAGTTTACATCTTTGTATTGAATAAAGAAGAACACAACAAAGAATTTCAATTAAGTCCTAGCGATAGACTTTTTAAGTTTTGGCTTCATTACTTTCCACCATCAATTTCCCTTAACAGAGTCCAATTCTAAAACTCGAGTTCTTAGCCAGAACCTTTTATCGTCTACATAAGATGGTATATAGCTATTAAAGTTGTTCTTTGTTTAAGAGTAATATTATGACACTGAAGGGTCCTTTTCCTCCCTGTTTTCACATCTCCCAGGCTGGCGTCCAAGTAGCTGATCCGCTACAAGATGTATTCAATGGACAGGAAGTGGAAGTATGGCCTCTTGTCACATGGAAGCCAAAATGGGCTATCACCTTTTCTGACGTCAAAAGAAAAGTTCGTAAAAGTTGCTCAATTTCTCGAAAGTCTACTTTGGCTATTAAGGGCCGTAATATTTATATCGAAGATCTATTATTGGACGGGGCTCTTATTGTCGATGCTATTGACAATGCCCAGGTATGTGCACGTAAATTTACTGCAAATTTCATTGGCATTACGAGAGTGACATTTTCGTTAGTCGTGAAGTTAGACTTCACGCATTTTTTAGTAAATGACTACTTTTTAGAGAATAAACGTGCGTGTATTTGACAACAATGTTATCTTAAAACAGGTAAAACTGGAAGGTTCGGTTCAGAACAAGGGTTGGGTTCTTGAAAAAGTTGATTGTAAAGATACTTCAATAGCCGAAGAAATAAGGATAAGAGGATTCAAAATCGATAAGATCGAGCAGCTGGAGAAGAATTATTGCGAGCCCGGAAAGTTCAGCTTGAAACCTTGAAGCTGAACAACTCGCCGAGTTAGTTGATTCTTTTGTCTGAAACCAGACAGTTCTGTTTTGCTTTCTTTTCACTTAGTAAATTTTTTTCTTCAGAGCTAAGTTGGCGCCTGGGAAGAATAATATATTTAGAAGGTTAACGTGTGTTGCTGTTACTCGTTAGATGAATTTAGCTATGGCTTTTCCTTTTCCTAAATTCTATTTTCTCATTGTAAAAGAGAAGGCAAATAAGGCAGCTTAATATGCTTCATGTATGAATTTTGTCTTATTAATAAATATGTCATTCGGAGTGTCTCTCCACTTTTGGCATTTGACTTTCCAGATGCTGGATCCGAATAATGCTATTAATTTTTTTTAATTGTCATGTTTCCCTTGAATTCCAAGTTATTATAACTTTAAGTTTACTAAGCTGAAAAACCGAGGGATGTTCGCCTTCTGTACCACTACAAGACTGATCGATCTTGGGCGGATCCCGCTCCTAAATATAAGGGATAGGGTGAAGATGGTCGAGCCTTTCATATCAAAAAGGTTGCAGAAAGAGAACCCAGCCATCTATTTCATTCGACGTTCCGAGGCAGGGGCCCACCCGATTCGACCGACTTTTGGACGACAAGAAAGCCAGATTATATACATAAAGTTTCTACTTCCTAGTCTTTGTGTTGAATCAAGCAACACACAGGATTTCCATAAGATGTGTGTCAACAAAATCAGTTGATAGTGGTACCATATTCACTAAGAAGAAAATTTATTGTAGTTAGCCTGATATCATATTACATCATTAATATGAAGATCTAGAAAGTTCTATAGATGGTACTGCAGGTGAACAAAAATCTGACTCGGGAGATCTATCCAGAAAGTTCTAATCGATGCTGCAAGTGCGACTGAACGAAAATATCTCGGCTCTCTAAGACCAACAACCTACTTAGTGTCTAATCTGGTTATAATTCTGCCACGTGTCGTCTATCCTGGTGGCTCACGGAACTCCACAAACCGGCCAGAGCGTTGGTCGGTTGTAGTTTATAAATTCGTCTTTTCTCGTTCACATATCGAATAAAAGCAACAATGCATTAAAGCATTGTCACATGCTGTACGATTACATTGTCTGGTTGCTCCAACAAATTAGATTGAGTATCCAGATTGCAACAGAAAAAGACACAAGACATTAAAAAAAATAAAAATAAAAATAGAGTTTTCATAACTGATAAGCACAATTTAGCCCTAAGACCATATACGACAACCTTTTTTTTTTTTTTTACAATAAATAAGAGGGAAATAATGTGGATGAGAACGTTTATGTTTTTTTAATCTAGTTGACTGAAGCCCAGAAAATGTATTATTAGTATTAGTTTCTTTAGATTTATACGTGGCACCAAGCGAAGCTTCTTAGTAAGTTCCTTATTTAGTGTACGGCTTTGCGTGGAGAACCATAGAAAAAACTTGTCTCTTTTTCAAGTCTACCTATATAAGTAGGGCAGTTCATTGTACCTTTAACGCAAGTTAATTAGTACGTTTTGTACAACAAATTTTGCAAAGCATCGTAAGTAACATTGTCCAGCTACAACACGAAACAACTTTCTCTTCTTCTTCTTCTTTGCAACTAAAATGTGTTCGTTAAGCTCCAACGACTTGAAGAGAATCTTCGAGAAGCTAGACAAGAACGGCGACCGCCTGGTGAGCCTCGACGAGCTCAATTGGCTCCTCGAGAGGATCGGGGTCCAGCCTAGCCTAACGGAGCTGGAGTCTTTGGTCGGAAAATCGAGCCTCAACTTTGACGAGTTCTTGTTCTTCTACGAGTCAATATCAAACCCTGCTTCCAACAACAACAATAGAGAGAGCAAATTAGGAGGTGATTATGATGAACATGATGATCATGGTGGTGATCATGATGATGATGGAGATCATCATCATGAGGACGAGGAGGACAGCGACCTAGTTAAGGCGTTCAAGGTGTTTGACCTAAACGACGACGGATTCATCTCTTGCGAGGAGCTTCAGAGCGTGTTGATAAGATTAGGGTTAATGGAAGATCAGAATAGTAGCGGACGTGATAATTGCAAGAGCATGATTGGCGCTTTCGACGCCAATTCCGACGGCCAGCTCGATTTCGAGGAATTCAAGAACATGATGCTGCTTACTAGCTAAGCTAATTCTTAATGAAAATTAATTAATGATAATACGCGTGATTATCATTATTTGCATTGAGTTGAAATTCATGATATTCAAGAGCGATTGTGATAGTCAAGTTGGAACAATATTATCTGGTCAAATAGTTTGTGCTCTTATCTTATAATGTTATTACATATGTATGTATGTGTGTATGTGTGTATATATATATATATATATATATATTATATATATATATATATATGTGTTATATCTTGTAGTTGTAATTAATTGCCTGCAGTTAAAGATTTGAATTTTGATAATTTCCTTGGTAAAGGAGAGCGGAAAGCTGTCGTTTGAGACATTTTTTAAGATTGATTGTAATTGTTAAAGTAGAAAACGCACTAGTTGTCGTTTTAGAAACTATCCGTGCAAGTCTCTTTTCATGTTTTTTGGTTTTTTTTTTGTTTTTTTGTTTTTTTTTTTTTTGTGGGAGAGTAAAAATTTTGTACTTTAAATTTGGGTGTATTTCCTCTAGACCTTAATTTATAATTGTATGATTTATTGCATTTAGGTAAATGATGTCACTGATTCACTACTTTTCCTAACTCAGACGTTTGCGTTTACAGATTAATGACTCTGGTTTCTGAAAATAAGGCACATTTGATAGATATCTACAAATATTGCGGCTGGAAAACTCTAACATCTTGTAGTAGAATCCAAACAAATTCGAATCTTTTGTCTTCAAACAAAAATAATGGAACTTCCTTTG
Source organism: Artocarpus hirsutus (assembly GCA_946598075.1). Classification (NCBI taxonomy): domain Eukaryota; kingdom Viridiplantae; phylum Streptophyta; class Magnoliopsida; order Rosales; family Moraceae; genus Artocarpus; species Artocarpus hirsutus. Next base: position 71,874 of record CAMOHE010046720.1, on the reverse strand, counting down.
TCAGGATGGCCATTTAAATATAAATTTTGGATTCTTTTGATAGGAAGAAATTATTGATATGTATCTCTTCACATCAAAGAAACAATATTCCAGAATATAGCATCGTCACCCAAAAATATTTATAGAATATATTACAATAATTCAAAGATTTTTCTGTAAAAAATTAGGAGAATAAATGTGGCTAACCAAATTGCCTTAAATGTATACTTTTAGTAAAAGTGTCAAAAATTTTATCCAAGAAATTAAAGACTTTTTATTTTGTATATATATTTACCTTTTCTCTTGAAAGGAAAGGAGAAAAAAAACGTTTTATAGGTTGAACATAAATCTGATACATTGTCCATGAATTTCCATCTTTTAACTTTTTTTTTCAATTGCTTCCACGATAAGATTAATATAGTTTGTTTTTTTAATCCGGTAAGGACACATATCGGTAAGGCATACTTTTAACAGTTGGATTTGGTCAAATTCATATTTCAGACACAAATTTATTAGCTGAAAGAGAGAATCCTCCATGAAGATTTTTTTTTTTTCAGTTTTCATTATTTCTTGTTAGAGGTATGATTAACCTAGTTGCCTAAATTACAACAAAAGTAGGCATATAGTAGTACTCCTGCCACATTATAGAAAACATATCCCGTGGTCACATGGTTATCTTCCAAGAAAAATCTTGTGCAGTAGATTTCACGTTTTTTACGATTTTTTTTTTAACCATTCGGTATCCGGACCCATCACATAGAGGCACAAACCCACATAAAGGGTCTCTCAACTCTAGCGGGAGTAAACCCGACTAATCCGGATTCGAGCCGGTCGGATCCATACGGGAGAAGCTCTCCTAACACCTGTTTCTCCATACACAAGACTCGAACTCAAGACCTTGTTTAAGGGAGAATGAGCTTCTTGCCACCTAATCCCACAAGTTGTTGGTCACGTTTCTTACGATTTTAATTAGTGGTCCAGCAAATGCAATTGAATGGCCTCCAAAGACTGATTTATGCTTCAAGTTTTTGAGCCAACAGTGACTTAAATCATTTATCTTTGAGGAAATTCTTTCCAGGGTACTTGTTAGTTTGTTTTGTATTGCAAGTTTTAAAGAAACATTTTTGGTGAAAAGGTAAAAATCACACACATATGTGCTACGAATTAGATTTCCTAAATTTATTGAGAGCCAACAAAAAAAAGACAAGAAAAAATAATAAAAAAAACATATATATAAAATTATAATAGTTTACCTGTTTATTAGAGTTACGTCTATTTTTAACCATAATTTTTATATAGAACAATAATTTATAAGGATATTAAATTAAATCTCTTCTTAAGAATATATTCTGTTTTTTTTTATTTGATATGTTTTTTAACAAAGATTTTAAGAAAAAAATGGAAATAGACATGTCCCTTCGTTGACTATGAAGACTTATAAATAGAGTCGCAAATTTGTACGGTTTGACCCAAAGAATTTGTACAGTCCGTTTCCGAGGGAGAATTGCTGGGAAAATTCCCTACGGAAGAAAATATACGTGTTGATTTTTTTGGGTGAATAAAAAATCTGACAATCCTACAAATTTGATCTAAGTTATTTAATGAAATCTAAGATTATCTAAATTTGAAAATTTTTTTTCATTAATTCACCTAATTTTATTTTTCATTGAGTGAATTTGAGTTGAGTTTTTTAAAATCGGATGTAATCTGAACCTATTTAATATTAATTATATATATAATATTTATTATATATATTTAATATTATAATTTTAATATAATCTTATACTAAAAAAACCTTTCTTCCCTTCAAAAGAAAAATAGTAACATTATTTATAAAACTTCCTCCAGACTTCTAGTTTTTCATTTTTAATATCTAATATGCACAACACACTACACAATGCCTAAAGAATAAAAAATAATAAAAGACTTCGTAACTTTTTACTTCAATATACATACCTAACACCTCATTTTTTTTCCATTCACAACCCTACCTATCTAATTATCTATTTCTTCACTTCAAAGTTTCAAAAATAACCTTTCTCTCATTTTGTTCGATCACCACCAGCTTCCACATATACGCCTTTCTTTCAACTAGTCTTCTTCCCGCTAGCATTGTCAGTCTTTAGGTATTTGTTTTCTTAGTTTTTATTATGTTTTTTTTGTTAGGTATAACTTATATATCTAAGCTTGGTTAGACATCCAATATGTGATAATTTTTAGTTTTTTTCTTTATACATTTCTTATTTTGATAAATTATTAGTTTGTAATTTTTTTTTTATAATACTCAATCCAATCAGCGTACTTAATCCACCCGAGCTTTAATTGGATAAATTGCTTTTAAAGTTTAAGTTTATTAGGTGGATTATATTTAAAATCAACCTATCCGATCTTTGATTCAGCAGGTTGGAAAATCCTTAAAATCTATTCAACCCATTCACCTTTAGTTGATTTTGTCTTTCTTTTCCCGATGAAAAGGAAATGGGGGAAAAACATAAATAATTTCCTAATTTCTCAAATTCTAAGTCGTGTTATTGGTGGACGACTTTTCAATTGTCGAAAAGATCATTTCTTAGAGAAGTATCAAAATTAGTTATAAGTTAGTTTGGTTTGGAATATCATATATATATATATATATATATATATATATCCTCTGTACGTTGCCCATCTAGTGTAGTTTCCCGGAAATTACTAAGGTGAAACATTTATTGAAAAGCCAAAAAGAATTCTGATCTTTCAAGTTTTCATTTGTCTTGTAAGGGAAATATTTCTAGTTTTCTATACAGGCCAAGTTGTTATCCGATGAAGTTCCTTTGAATTTGTGTAAATAGACTTGCGCTACACAAATTAATACGTGGAAAGATAACTTGTACTTATTTCTAAGTAAAAAATATAACTTGTACTTATTTCTAAGTAAAAAAAAATACACGAAGAAATTTATGGTGGGGTATTTTTGTTAAGGTCCTTCTAAGGTGGGAAGTGTATTTTTAAACCAGTAGTTAAAATTATTATTTTTTTTTTACAAACTTGATAGCTGAAAAACAGATGTTGATAAGTAAATTGCTTTTTCGATGCCAATCAACAAAACTCTTTGTTATTAACAATATATTTTTTCTATTAAATATGATCCAACTCACCTCAAAGTGAAAAAAATATATATACAACATTAACGGAATCTAAAAAATATGTAAAATTAGCAAATATAAAGGCCCAACACAGATTCCTATTTTAAAAAAAACAACCATCCTATTGTAAATTTCCCATGTTAAGAATAACTAATGGTTTTGCTTTTTTTAATTGTTTGATCATATATACCAATAAGCGTGTTTGGCGGAGTAGCTATGCAAAAACAATATAAAGCTCTCAAATGTTTTAATGTAAAGCAAAAATATATTATAACATAAACTTCTCACATGATACGGCGTCGGTGTGTATTTCAAACTTTAACACCCAATAATACGAGTTTAGCTAGGCACAACTCCAACTTTGTAATTAAAATCTCCTCGTAATATCAAACTAAAATATTAGGATGGAAGCCTGCGTTTTCTACGCAATAAAAGGAACAGGTAAAAGTCAACCCATAGAATTTGTTACTTTAGAAATTAACAATTCACAGTCTTTGATGGCGATGCGTAATGAAAAGGACCTTAAACAAATGATAAACTTGCAGCGTGAGACAGATGTGTCCATGGAATGAAAGCTTGTGTCTATCTAATTATGATAATTAATTTCCAAGAAGAAAAAAATCAAGCTAACTATTTCAACTGGTCGAAAACATATAACTACATACTATAACAATCTAATAATATTTTAACACCAATCAACGAAGTACACAGGCATGAATTAAAACAGAAGTTCTATACCGTGGGCCAAATATTACGAATTTACGATACAGAAAACTGTCTCCCCCGACACGTGTGTGTATATACATATACATATATATATATATATATCTCTTGTTTGGTAAAAATAATTTCAACTGTTTTTTATGGTTTTTGTTGCGAAATTAATGCGATAGGAACAAAGAACAAAACATACAGAATTTACGTGGAAACCTAAAACGGGAAAAAACTACGGACAGAGGAGAAGAAAATCACTAAATTCGTGAAGATTACAATGGAGGCGTTAAAGAGGCTTAAAATTTGGTAAAAACAAGCCCTAACGTAATACATCATATATATAGGTATAGGCAAAACCCTAAGGGCCCAAAAACATAAATTAAATAGCCCAACAACACAGGTCCGTACCGTGGGGCGGAGCCCCCGCACCCCCGGCAAGATCATTGGTGGGCTACAGGATCGGGCCTATCGACCCGATCCCTCCGCTACAACCACAAATCTCATGAAAAATCTCACTTTTGTTTTTCATCACAATTTATCACACCGTGAGCTTTTCAGGTCGAGTCAAATTAAATTCGGGTCACCATACTCTAACAGTTTCAATCACTTTTAATACAATGTTTTTCCTTAAAAATTTTAAACGAAAATAATTATTTAAAAATGGTTTCAACCACCCTCTACAGTAGATTAATAGATCATGAAACATAATATGTGAATTATAAATGCCTTTTTTTCCCTCTTATTTTCTTTTTTTGGCTATGGAAAAAGGCGATTGTACTTGAAAGTTGTAGTACAATGATTCAAAAATTTGACATCACATTCAGCCACTAAATAATAACAAGAAACAATTTAAACTAATTAATAAAGATCATTGCCACTTAACAATTCTTTAAAATGTTTCAAAGGCTTAGAATATTCTTTAATCCGCCAACGGCTGAAATTAGGTTGTGCCATACCGTGTTTCGCTGTTCTTGTTTATATCGTTAATTACGAACGAGTGAAATTGACTATATCGTGATTCGCCAAATCGTAACTTAGTAATGATGAAAATTATATGGTAATGACTGAGTCATAGCGTCCTGCTAAAGGTACCGCATTAATTGTATGCTTTAAGTTCTTAAAAATATTAATGCCTATCATTTCTTTCTCTAACATCATTGGCTTTGATTAGATCATATCCAATGCACAAGGCCATATATATATATATATGTATATATATTTTCCATATATATATATATGTATATATATTTTTTCTTTTTCTATGTTAATGGAATGTCAACCATATATTATATTTACAATGATGAAAATTATATGGTAAATGACTGAGTCATAGCGTCCTGCTAAAGGTACCGCATTAATTGTATGCTTTAAGTTCTTAAAAATATTTAATGCGTATCATTTCTTTCTCTAACATCATTGGCTTTGATTAGATCATATCCAATGCACAAGGCCATATATATATATATATATATATATATGTATATATATTTTTTCTTTTTCTGTGTTAATGAAATGTCAACCATATATTATATTTACAAGAGCATTTAGCAAACGAATTTTAATTTAAAAAATAAGTTCTAACATTATAACATGTTAAGGCTTTACATCGTGAATAGTTTAAACTAATAAGTTTAAACTTTTTTCCAGACACAAAGTTATATAGTATGGTAAATTCATGTTATATTTCTAAGCATAAAATATTATAAGTCAATAAAATACTATAAATTTTTTTTGGTTTTTACTAAATACTGTACTTTGCCAACTATCAACGATCAATAACAAAATTTTAATAATTACAACATGAGCGCGAGTGTTGGTGTGAGCAAGTATATAGTTTACAAATAGAGTCAAAAAAGATTTTAAAGAAAAATGATATATGGAAGAAAATGTGGAAGAAATAGATTGTGTAGATGCAAATGTGGAGGTGAAATATTTGAATCATATTATGCTAGTGATAGTGGTATATTGTACTGATGCAGTGGCAAATTTGTAACTTTGATTGCTAAGCGTATATTATTTTTTATATTAATTTTTTTTATTAAAAGCCTAATACTAAACCTATTATAATATTTAAGAGCAACATTTTACTGAAATGTTGAAAGCATGAGTTTGAGATGCTCTTTTATTTTATCTGAGTTGCGCACGAACTCAATGTTCTCATAAAAAGTGCTCTCGAGTAACGAGGAAACCTGATCGTGCGAAGGTACGTAGCTGTATTGTACTATTCTTTACTCCATAGTCCATGTGTCTATCAATAACAATATTACTTGTTTATATAGAGCTACAATCCGACCTTTTAAAAAAATAAAGATAAATTAATAAGTTCTGTTTATTTTGTGTATTTTTAAAATTAAATAGACTTAAAGTTAAATTTAAGTATTAAAAATTATTTAGATACGTGTTTATTTCTCTTAAAATTAAAATCATTCGAGTATTAAGAATCTAAGTTTTTAAAATTTTAACCTCCCATAAACTTTTGATACTTAGAGATCTTTGCTACAGTAAAAGTTGAAATTCTTTCTCCTATATTTGAAGAAAAAAATCATAATTTTTTCATTTGATATTCTAATAAGATATTCTTTTTTTCATTGTGTTCTTAGTGAAGAGGGGAATAAATTAAGATTCATATTGCATATTTTTTAAAATCATTAATTTTAAGATTTTATTAGATTTGTCAATAAATCAAAAACTATTTTCACTACCTCTCCAAACACAAATTGCAATTTTATTCCATACTTAGAGTAAAGCTTAAATGCACATCCAAATATCAATTCGGATAACAATTCAAATTACTAACTCAAATCTTAATTTAAATCACATAACTTAAATCAAATTATTAATTCGAATCCATTTATCAAACAGACCCTTATAGGCAGAACCTGCATTTTGTAAGAAGATGGGATTATTGTATTTTTCATTAATTTATGACGCTCGTTTCATTTGTCTACGCTTTACCTTTTTTAACACCTTTTCTCTTCTTAGAGGTAAAACCATATTTTCTGCTTCATCGATATTAGGCCAACTTATAGGGGTTAGTCCGAATTATTATTGATAACTCATTTTTTCTTGCTGGAAAATGGCTTAGAAAAGCATGTTGAAGTACCATTTTTAGATTTTATTTTGAGTGAGATTTACTACATGTTAGTGACAGGTTAAGGAAGAAACATGTTTTCCTCTACATGAAGATCGAAATAGTATATTCATATATTCAAAATAGTGAATAGATGAATGAAAAATTGATACTCAAATATGACATGGTTTCAGTCATAAATTGAACCGTAAAAAAAAAATAATGTGACGGTTAAAACACCAATAGTTCTCCGGTGGAGCAAATTGCCTTTCCATTGCAAAAGTTGCCTGTTGTTATTGATTTTGGGTGCATTTAGGTACTAACATTAAATTGGTAAGGCCCTCAGCGGTGGCAAACGAAATGCACACAAGGCACACGCGACACAATCCCAGCTAAAATACAGCCAGTCCAACGTTATCACTTTTTCCCATGAAAAAAATGAGTTTTTTTTTTTTATTTTATTTTTTAATATAACATTCTATTTTCCGGCTTTCCGTCCTCACCGTGATTTCGTGTGCGTACCACCACCTCTTCAGTCCTTTCGTTATGCTTTTATTTGTCTTCACTTCTTCACTGATTACCATGGAATTGGCAGTTTTGGAATTCCAATTCCGATTCTGAAACTCTCTTCAGTTTTCTTGGATTTTTCCTTCTCTTTTCTTTTTTCTTTTCCCGAGAAAATTACCGGTTTCTCACCTGCCAAGCGACATGACGTCCGTTGCCACCGCCGCCACCGACATTCTAAAGACCCCGACTTTCGTCAAGGGCACGGCCATTGTCCTCATTTCCTTCTCGATCTTCTTCCTCGCCAGCCATTTCTATACCAATTCCTACTATCCCCTCGCATTCTCCTTCTTCTCCTCCTCCTCCTCCGCCGCCTCCGGTGGTTTCTCTCCTTCCTTCGATTCCAATTCCGCCTCGCCACCACCTTCTCTGGTGGCGTCTCCTCCTCCTCCTCTTCCGTCACCCCCGATTCTGCCGCCTCCACCTCCGCCGGCGGGGGTGAAGAGGATGGGGGTGATTGACGAGAATGGTGCCATGTCGAATGAATTCGAGGTCGGTGAGTACGATCCGAATTTGATCGAGGATCTGAGGAACTTGAGCGGCGGAGATGAGAGATTGGACGACGGGAGGGGCGGTTCCGGCGAAGTTAAGGAGAAGAAGGTTAGGGTTGAGAAGTTTAAGGTGTGTGATCAGAGCATGACCGACTATATTCCGTGTTTGGATAATGTGGAGGAGATAAAGAAGTTGAAATCGACTGAGAAAGGGGAGAAGTTCGAGAGGCATTGTCCTGGTGAAGGCAAAGCTTTGAATTGCGTGGTGCCTCGGCCCAAGGGCTACCAGATTCGCATTCCTTGGCCGCAAAGCAGAGACGAGGTAAATTGAAGTCAGAGCTTGTTGATTGCGATTCCAATATTGGATTCATTTTTTTTTCCTTGAATGATTTTATTAAAGGTAGGCAGTTTGATCTATCGATCTTCTTTACTTGCTGCAAAAACTTATTATACATTCCTTTAATTAGTTATTTAAGGCTTAAGCACATATGATGAGACTGTTTAGTGACATTTGCTCTTAGGTTTATGAAATGCTCGTATAGTACATTACTAGAAGTTATATGCACATAATCTCTCAGGGGTAATTAAGATTAAAAATTTGCAGGTATGGTTCAGTAATGTTCCCCGTACACGTCTGGTTGAAGACAAAGGCGGGCAGAATTGGATAGCAATAAAAAAGGACAAATTCGTTTTCCCGGGAGGTGGGACACAATTTATTCATGGGGCAAATAAATACTTGGATCAGATTTCAGAGGTTTGATACTTCTACAATTCTCAGTAGCACTGAATTAATGTAGCTTTCTTTCACCACGTTTCACGTTCTCTATAATCAAATGGCAGATGGTTCCTGAAATTGCATTTGGCCACAACACACGAGTTGCCTTAGACATTGGTTGTGGAGTGGCAAGTTTTGGTGCCTTTCTGATGCAACGAAATGTGACCACTCTGTCAATAGCACCAAAAGATGTTCATGAGAACCAGATTCAGTTTGCATTGGAGCGTGGTGTGCCTGCTATGGTTGCAGTATTTGCTACACGACGGTTGTTGTATCCAAGCCAGGCTTTTGACTTGATACATTGTTCAAGATGTAGAATTAATTGGACCCGTGATGGTACTGTTTGTTCTTATTTGCTCTTCTTTTATGATAACTTTTCCTGATTTAATGTTTGAGCATGCATCAAAAGTTCCTCAACTCTCAGATGCACCTGTCTATACCAAAAGATTTTAGTTTTCTGATGATCATTTGAATGAAGCCACGCGGGTTCAGTGAGATCTATATGAAGTTCTTGCAGTTCTTAGTTTTTTTTTATATTTCCTCCTTCAAATGCATTCGCATCTAACACTTGTTAGATAAACCCCTTTAACACTAAGAGTGCTTTTTCTCTTTTGGATGCTTGTGATGTAGATGGAATTTTGCTTCTCGAGGTCAACAGGTTGTTAAGGGCTGGAGGATATTTTGTCTGGGCAGCACAGCCTGTTTATAAACATGAAGAGAACCTGCAACAACAATGGAAAGGTAGCTTATTAATTTGATTTTCAACTGTATATCATTGTCTGCTACATGTTTCTTTGGCATAATACTGTCTCAGGGTGTGGCCTGTTATTTTTCATATCAGTCTATCTATCAGAGCAACTATAGCCTTCTTTGGAATTTGATAAGCTGAAGAAATTGTTACGTTGTGGTTAAATTCATTTGCTTTCATTAATATACAGAAATGGAGGACCTAGCTAGTCGCATATGTTGGAAACTTGTAAAGAAGGAAGGATATATTGCTATATGGCAGAAGCCTTTAAACAACAGCTGCTATGCTAATCGTGATGGTGGAGTGCAGCCACCGTTATGTGATCCAGATGATGATCCGGATAATGTTTGGTATAGCCTACTCACACCTTCAACAATTTGATCTAACTAATTTTCTTCTTTTTCTGTTCACGTATTTCCACGGTCTACTATGGTGGTGCATAACTGAGAATGCCATGAAATAGGTGAAGGGTTGTTGGCTAATTGTAATGGAGGTCGACTCTCAGTAGGACCCTTGTCCTGCAGATTGCTTGACATTATTTACAGCACGCAGTTTGCTCAAAGAAATCCTGCATCGGCCTAAATTACTAATCTGTTGATCAAACTTTTTAATTAAATTTATAATTTTGTGACAGTGTTTGTGGGTCCGTTATATACTCCATTGTTATACATTTTTTGCAGGTATGTCGCCTTGAAGCCATGCATCACTCGTTTGCCTGAGAATGGTTATGGAGCTAACCTTACTGCGTGGCCTGAACGACTTAATAACCCCCCACCGGACAGGCTTCAGAGCATAACAATGGATGGCTACATATCCAGGAAGGAAATCTTCTATGCAGAGTCCAAGTACTGGAAGGATATCATAGATGGTTATATTCGTGCTTACCACTGGAGAGATTTGAAGTTTAGAAATGTGCTGGACATGAGGGCTGGATTTGGAGGGTATAAGACATATGAACGATGCTGTCTTGTTTTATTTATATATTCAAGCCTTTTTTAAAATGTTCTTATTGGATACTTTAAATCGTGGAAGGTTTGCAGCAGCTTTCCATGCATTCCAATATGATTGCTGGGTTATGAACGTTGTCCCTGTTAGTGGGTTCAATACCTTACCTGTTATCTATGATCGTGGACTTATTGGAGTTATGCATGACTGGTATGATCAATGCACCTTGTAAAATCTTTTTCTGAATCGTCATGACTGGCTAGTGTTGGAAAATTAAGATTGAAACAGCACGAAAATTTCTGCATCTCCTTGCCTGTACGTACAATAATTATCTTGACACTTGTTTGCCGAATGACAGGTGCGAGCCCTTTGACACCTATCCAAGAACATATGACCTGGTGCATGCTTTCAGTCTCTTCTCTCTTGAGAAAAAGAGGTATAGTTGCTAACCTCTTATTCATGCCAATTTCTTGATTTATAAGGAGGCTACACACTTTTCTTTCCTTGCCTTAAATCTTGTAATTGGATGAGTGCAGATGTAACATAACAACCATCATGCTTGAGATTGATCGGATGCTCAGGCCTGGTGGCCGCGTTTATATTCGTGATTCGGTATCTGTTATAAGTGAACTCCATGAAATTGCAAGTGCCATTGGTTGGGTGCCTGCATTACATGACACAGGTGAAGGTCCTTTTGCAAGCTGGAAGATCTTAATTGGTGATAAGCGGTTGTGACACATTCTGTTGATGGAACTTATGTTCGATGTCTACATCAAAATTAGCCCCTTTTTGGCTAACTAATTGTACGCCAATTTACTCCCTTTTCCCCCCTGTTTTTGTATGTTAGTCACCAATAGGCAATGTCGTATCAAAGAAAAGGGATGAAAAAAAATAGTGACAGATTTTTCAACATTCTTAACATGTACATTTTGGATTGAGATGGTTTGTTTTCAATACTCTGTACTTAGTTTGTCTCAGCTTGAAACTTTAATGGAGTTGATCACAATTCGACTGAACCTTCTCTCTTGTTAATCTCTTGAGGAATCAGATTCATGATATTAAGGGATGCTAGCTTTGCATCCCAGAACTGTTCAAAAAGCACATAACAAATGGCTTGTCCTTGATCACTTCTCGGAGAGGCTCATGAAACAACAAATAAAAGATAACAATAGAGTCTAAAGAGGGTCAGTTTATGCACCATGCAGTAGACAAAATTTAGCAATTTATTTATTCACCATTAGGAAACCAAAAAGTCATCTACATTTGAAATCTCGTTAGAAGAAGAAGAAAAAGAAGAAGACGAAGAACAATATTTTGCCTAAATCCACATCCCAAACTGGACAACACTATTTTGCCTAAAACCAGCTTTATAAGCTTTATGTCTTCTGGCAACAATCCTTATGTGCTGCTGTATTGACCTGTTTGGAGAGATAAGCTTCATAGATCTCCACAACAAGCCGTGGATCTTTGGCCTTAAGCTCCAAGTACTCCTCTCTCTTAGTAAGCTTGTCCATGTTGTCTGTAATCATTGACAAGGCCGCTTCACGCATATGCTTGGCATTGTGCTGCTGTGCAAAGGCGTAGCTCATAACTGAATTTTCCCAGTTCAGTATAGACACCAGGAACCTCTCGCAGTACATCTTAAGATGCTTCAGCTGATACTTTTCGGCCAGCACTAAAAGGTCACACGCCATCTGCTCATCAAGACATGCCTCTGCAGTGTACAAGTAGTTGACAAAGGCACGAAGGGCCTCGTATGATACGTCACTGATCCTTATTGTGCCACTTCGGCTTTCTTCCATCTCATTCTCAAGCATGGCTCTAAAGACGGGGGAACGACTCACCTGGATTACGTGTTGAAATGCATGACGGATGTCAAAAGCCAAGATAAACATAACGCTTAATGTTAAGAGGGGTAAGTTAATCTGGTCCAAGAGTGGAAAGCAATGCAAAGCAGGTGGTAAGGTATACTTGGATCATATATCAACTATGGAATCAAGCCAAGTACTAAACTACAATGTCAAAACTGATGAAACAAAATTGTTTCTTTGATCCTAGGTAGCACATGAAACAAAAGACGCAACTAGAATGACTGCTCTCACATAAATTTCGATTTCCACTTTTTTTTTTTATTTGGTCAATAAGCTAACAGTAGTCAAATATCATTCAACATCTACTCCAAATTTTCAAGTTCTCAACACCTGACCACCTGAGAATATTTTCTTCATCAGCAGATAACAATTGTGCCCCAAAACAAAACCACTTCGATTCAAGGCATTACCTTAACCAACATTCAATGCCAACACCAAAATCACAAACTATCCAAGTTGAGAGAGCTTTGAAATAGCAGAATCGGTCCCAAAATCACACCCTAAGATAGATCAACACCCGAAAAATTCCAAACACGAAAAGGCAATAAAATAAAATATCATAGGCTTCAATCAAACACTGATCAAATTCACATCCACAGATGAAAATGCCAAAAACGAAACAGCCATATAATCAATCAAATCAAATCAAAATTGGGGAAACTGACCAGGACGGCCTTATGAGCGGGAATGGGGACAGCGGGGGAAGGGGAGGAGGAGGCGTTGTGATCATGGGAGGCGACCAAAACGACGTCGGAGAAGCAAGGAGATGGATGGAAGCGAGGAGGGCCTTGGAGAGAAGAATCGAGAGGGGAGCAGAATCGGAGGAAGGCGATCTTGGCCTTGAGGTCGTCGATCTCTCGCTTGAGCTCCTCCTCGGTCTCGTTGGCCTCCTCGTAGCAGTCCTTGCAGGTGGCGGCATCGCGCGCGTCGTACTCCTCCTGGCAGGATACGCACCTCATCGTCTCCCCCTCCGCCTCCGAGTCCGTCGACTCCATCTCGGACTCCTCCGAGTACTGCCGCTGATGCTGACGGTGCTGGTGTGACCTGCAACGCCGTCGTTCCATTCTACTCCGGTGCTCCCGGAAGATTTACGTTGATTCCCCGATTAGAGGTTTTGACTAGGAGAAAAGGAGCCCCTTTTCCTTGCTCGCCTTTTTTTATATTGAACGTCTTCTCTAGGGGGTTTTTTTTTTTGGGACTTTTTTTTGAGGAGTGCCTTTTTCAAAAAAATTTATTTGTTTAATGGTCCCTTTTTTTTTTTTTTTAATTTTTAGGTATTAAAAAACTAATTTTTTAGGCATTAAAATAGTTTTAATTTTTTTATTTTCACCCTCATTAGGTCATTTTTTTCAATACAGTCCTTTTTCTCTTTTCTTTGAAAAAAGCTAGGACAGTTTCGATACTCAAAAAAAATCTTTTTTTGATGCAAAAAAAAGAGATTATTTACTTAATTTCAAATTTTCTTTAACCATTTTTTTAAAATATCCCGAAGAGGAACCGTGTGGTTTTTTTTTTTTTAGTAATTAATTAATTTTGCTTTTGAAAATCGGGAGATGACTCGCTTTATTTTTCTTTTTACCTGACAAATGCCGATGTTAAAACAATGGGTCAAAATGGACGGAAGTGATTTTGTTTTAAAAAATAAGAAGGTTTAGAGAAGTATATTAAGGTATTTTTAAAATTTTTATTTTTGAAAATGTATGAAAATATTTTTTAAAATTTTTAAAACAATAACAAACGGGAGTTTATTTAAATAATATATTTTATTTTTTGATCACATTAAATTTACACGTTTAAATTATATTTAATCTATAAATTTATACATTTTTTTAATTAATTTTTGATTTTGACTTAAAAATTGCTCAGAATTTCTTCAAATTAAAAAATAACATAACTTTAAAAACTTAAAAAAAAAATTATCATAAGTTTTTTTTTAAATGCATATAATACCTTCAAAAAAAGGTATTTTGTGTGTTTTTATTTTTGTTTTCTTCTTATTTTGTAAAGTTTTAGTTTTTTCTCTTTTATTTAAAGATAATTTGGTTATTTTAAATGTTAAAATCAACTATAGATTGAGAAAATGTATAAATTTATGTATTAAATATAGTCTAAAAGTATATATTCGATGATATTGAAAACCAAATGTATAGTTCTTTTTATTAACTTAAAATAGAGGGTATAGACATATAAATATCCTTAGAGCAATTAAGTGAATGAAGCAAGAAGGAAATAACAACTTTTTGAACTTTTTAAAGTATATAGCAAGTTGTCAAAATATTATAATAATTAATAAATAAATTATTTATCCTATTATTTACTATTTACAGTAAATTATTTACATTATAAGTAAGATTGTATATAAATTAGTTACGTCTTCAATTTATTTACTCTATAAATAATAATTATTTATATTGTAAAAGAAATATTACTATGAATATTTTCAAAACACACTATTTTTTACAATTTGTTTAAAAACAAGTTATTTACTGTAATTTTTGTAATAGAATAGGCATACATGACTAATTTATGAGCCAAAAAGTTGCATTACAATCTTAAAAGTTATATAGCCCCATCATCTCATAAAGAGTAAGCCTTATTGGTGGGACCCACTGAATTTTTTCTATCAGGCTCCTTCGTTATGAGAGGTTAGACTATAACTTTACGATAATAAATAGTATTACTGGTATGAGGCTATATTGTGGATTCTAATAAATTGTTTAAAAACGTAATTCAAACCAATAATAGCAAAATTGGTTTGAAATTCTTTTATGAGAAAAAACACTGTGACAATTAGTCGAATCACAATTTTAGGTTTAAACTATACTGTCAAACGGCTTAGTAACATTTTGTTGGCGTGAGTGCCCTCAATGTTGTTTTTTTTACTTTAACACAAATTGAGCAACACATGCTAATAAAACGTTAAAAAAGGAATTGCACTAAATAATATAGTTTTAATCCTTAACATAATCAAATAGCACACTTTTAAAAATATTTAAATACATAGCATTTTTTAAATTATATGCTCTTTTTAAATACTTAAATTTTCAATTTTATTTCCTCTTTTTTTCTTCCTTTTTCTTCTTCTCTTTTTTTTTTGTCTTGGTTTTTTGTTATCTCACTATTGTTTCATGTTTTTTTTAACGTTATTTTATACCAAAATAAATTTCATTTTAATATAAATGGGCTATTTACTTAATATGTTTATATTTTGGTCAATTTATTTTTAATCCTATTAAATAGTGGTCTAATTTCCTCCTTTTCTCAAAGTAAAAGTAAATTCCATGTTGTAAGTCAAAAAATATATTCCACCCTCAAATAGTTGGTTTAGCACTAATAATACTCTCTTGCTCTTGTTGTTGTTGTTGTTGTTTTGTTTTAATCTTTTTATTATTTTTTATTTGACCACAACCCACAAAAGAAAGGCCTGAATCACCTTAACAATATTTCCTATCTTTTTTTTAGTATAAAACGTGTTTTAATTTTTTTTAAAGCGCTGTTGATTTAAGAAGGGAAGGGCAACCCACCAAAAGAAAGGCGTTAATCACCTTGGCAATATTTCCCATCTTTTTTTAGTTTAAAACGTGTGTGATTGTTTTCTTTTTTTTTTTTTTTGGCTTAAGTGTTGTTGATTTAAGAAGGCATGGGCTATGGACATGGCGTTTTTCTTGTAAATTTTCATGTAATTCATTTCACAAAAATGTCGTTTACTTGCTGTCGTTCATCCCAGAGACGACAAATCCTTTGTGTTTTTAACGTTTACCAAATGTGTGAACGACATGGTGTCTTTTGATGTGATAATCTTCTGTTGGTGGGATAAACGACATGTAGTTGATTGGATAAGACTTTGATTTTGTTGTCATTGTCATCGATAAAAATGACACATCCTTCCCAGGTTTGTGCGCTTAAACGACATCTCTTCACAATTTGATTTTGGTAGGCCTTAATTACATCCCCCAAACCACCGAGCTAACCCCAACAGTGTGTACTATATAAAGTTGTTGCCACTCGCTCGTTTGTAAATGAGATGGCACGTCCTAGTGTAAATCACCAGAGTGTTTGAAACTTTATTCTAACCCGTCAATCACAATTATAAAAAGTATAAAATTTTTAATAATTATAATAAAAAGTAAAAAAATTATAATAATATAAAACTCTCACATCTTACAGATTTTAAACTTAAAATATTAGTTTTAGTTAAAGTTCTAAATCGTCTAATTTTTTTTATCAGCTTAATTTCAAAAAGGGTTTATTCTAGGTGTGAATTTTTTTTTGGTTGGAAAGTTCGACATTAACATGTTTAGTTAAATTGTTAAACAAAAAAAAGAAAATTGTTGAGTTATAAAATTTGTGTGTTTTGTTGTCATGAAGCATGTTAGCTTTTCTTCCCCTGTGAACAACATCTCTTTAAATTGTGAATTGGATGTCGTTTTGTAATTTCATCGACGTGTCGTTTATATTTTTGCTGTCGTTCAGGCTGAGAGGACGTGCTTTTTTCGCGTAAAAGCTCTTCCGCGTAGGAACGACATGTCATTCAATCATAGGACGAGATCATTGAAGCCTTATTATTTCCTTTTTTTTTTCAGGCATTTTGTTTTTGGCTTGAAAATTTTACACGAAACGAATTGCTATTTCAAATTTCAAAATTTTTTAATTAAAAATAAATTGTTCAAATTACAAATAATCTACTTTTTATAATTTATATGTTAACCTTCAAAAAATTATAAGCTTTTTTGGTTTTAATCAATTTTTTAGTTACGAATAATGTAAAGCTTTCATTACAAGAGCAAAAAAATTACTACAATATAAAGCTCTCAGTTTACAGTGTTTATAGTTCTAATTGATGGTTTTGACCATTATACCAAACACCCTATATCTGTTTACAAACTATAGCCTACTTTTTTCTCAAAAAAAAAAAGAAAAAAAAGAAACAACTATAACCCACTTTCTCAAAAAAAAAAAAAAAAAAAAAAAAACCATAACCCATTTTCTTACAAAAACCTATAACCCACTTTCCCAAAAAAAAAAAAAAATCCAACCTATTCTCTTAGAAAAACCTATAACCCATTATAATTCCTATTATTTTAAAGCAACCCATTATTATTATTTTTTTAAAAATAACCATTATAAAACCGTTATTTCTCTAAAAAAAAATTAAAAATATATAATGATATCATAAAAGTATAAAAAATGATACAACCCCATAAGGCCATCACAAACCACAAACAAAGAAAAGGAAAAAAATAAATAAAAAAAAAATGGAAAAACAATAGAAAAGAGCAACGGAAAAGCAGGAAGTCACGAGTCTATGACTCTGTTTTCAAAATTCAAAGGAAGTCGCTTCTCCACGGATAAGGCCTCCCTTCCCTCGTTAGAAAGAAACGACGTCTTTGCAGACCTCAGGCTCAAACCCGCTCCTCCGCTTCTCTCTAAGGTTACTTTCTCTCTCCTTCTCTCTCTCTCTCTCTTTCTAGATCTCGCTTTCGTTATCTTCTGTTTGGATGCTGAGAAAATGCATGCTTGAAAGCAAGAATGAAAAATGTTTTTCAAATCTTTAATAATTATTCAATAGTTTTTCAACACCGTTCTCTCTGAATGGGGATTGAGAATGTCTGTTTATCTTGATTGTAGTTGAATTTCTTGTTCGCCCAGAAAACCTAAGCGAGAGAACGAACTTGTTTGTTAAATCTGCGATTTTTCATCATTTCTTTCTCTGTCCGATTTCGCGCAGTACAAATTGCAGGGATTTTTCTATTGAAGTTGAGTTTTTCATTGAATTTGTGTGCTTTCTATGCCGTATTGGCGCTGTTGAATTAACTACAGTTTTTTATTCTTCTGGTGTATAGGTACGGCTGTGAAACCCTCGTTTCTTAGTGCGAAGTTGGAGAAATTAGGGTTTTTTACATTTGTAATGGATGTTGACGAAGGAACAGGGAATGGTGGCGGTATAGAGTGCTCGGAGGCGCTTCAGTGCTTGAAAAGTGACGAACTCAATAATGGGCTTAGAGAAGTGGGCATCCAGTGCTTGCAAAGTGACGTATTCAATAGTGGGATTAGGGAAATTAATGTTGAAGAAGGAAAATGCAACGGTGCCTGTATAGAATTCTCCGAGGCACATCAGTGCTTGAAAAGTGACGAAGTTAATAATGGGATTAGGGAAATTGATTTCGAAGAAGGAAAAGGCAATGGTTCCTGTATAGAATTCTCCAAGGCGCATCAGTGCTTGAAAAGCGACAAAGTCAACAACGGGAGTAGAGAAATGGATGTTGAAGAAGGAACAAGCAATGGTGGCAATACAGAATTATCCGAGGCGCTTTTCTGCTTGAAAAATGACGAGGTAAAAAATGGGATTAGAGAAATGGATGTTGCAGAGGGAACAAGAAATGGTGGCAGGACAGAATCATCTGAAGTGCTTCAGTGCTTGAAAAGTGATGAAGCCAATAATGGGATCAGATTTGGTGTTTTGGCTGACTCTGTAGGATCAAGCTTGGGCTTGAAAGGTGATGAAGTTAATAATGGGACTGGATTTGGGACGGAGGCTGATGTTGAAGGATCAAGCTTGGGCATGAAAAGTAACGAAGCCAATGGTGGGATTGTATTTCGGGTTAGGACTGGTGTTGCAGGATGGAGCACAGGGCAAAGTGAGGGTCTTCTAACATACAAGAGGCGAAAGCAAATGAAGTCTAGCCCAGAGAGCGTATTAGATGATGATGGAAGAGCTTATGCAAAAGGTGCCAGTCACCTGGTGCACCAGGTTTGCATTTTCTCCTTATTTGTTCCTATAAATTAAGACATATACAGTAAGACCATTTTCTTTGCTAAGAAACTTGGTGACAGTTGAGGTTTTTAATGACATATGTAGCATGTAAACATGCACATGCGCACACTTATGTAGATACATGTGCTTATTTGTATATATTCAAAAGTATACAAGGATTTAAGTTACGAAATACATTGAACTATGTTTGTTTGTTGATGTTTTAAGCTACATTTTTGAATAAGCTACATTTGATTTCTTCCAGCCCCTTAAGGATCTGCAAGGCACAGTTTTAGACTGTAATTCTTCTGAGCAAATCTGCCAGCCTACAGACCGTTTAGATGGCTGTTCACGAAGCCCACAGAAAATCATTTTGGAACATATGCATCAGTACTCGAGTGACAATGAAGGTCGTATACAAAGATCCACTCGAGATGCACTTGAATCATATACAGGAAATGGTAGTACAAAGAGGCCTAAGGTTTGTCCCTGAAAAAGAGTCCATGTTTTGACAATTAATTTAAAGCCAGTTTTTGTTCAACTATTTAGGTGTTTATGTAATTATTGCTTTCGTTTGTGGTTACTTTACAGGAATACGATCACTATGATGAGAATAGAAAGTTGTGTCCTTCACCAACATGGCATCTCTTAAATGGATTTCAGAAAGAAGCTTGCGGGCATCTGGGTTTTTCATCTAATGGAAATTTGGGTAGCTTAAGCCACAATAATATCACTGACAAGTGTCGTCATGTCTGTTTAGATATTTTAATATCAGAGAAGTTTACCTCACTTTGTAAGCTACTGTCGGATAATTTCCAAGGAAGCAAGATTGATAGCTTTTTTGACTTGAATCTTATAAACTCAAGGATAAAAGATGGAATGTATGACAATTCGCCTGTGCTTTTCCTTACAGATATACAACAGGCAAGTTAGTATAATGTTATGATATTTTCTTCATTTTACCATTGTTGAAAATTATTTACTTGCTTTAATATTTTCTCGTAGCTTGATGTGGATGTGCTCAACAATATTTTGAAGAGACTAATTTCTGTATTTATTGAAATAGATGTTTTCCATACGTGGTATTCTCTATATGGATTCCTTCCCTTTTTGGCCCCTTCCTGTCTTTATTTCTCTCATACATGAATGAATATGCATGAATTCAGATCTTCAGCCTGTTATGTTGAAGAAAGTACACTGGAAATCTGCAGAGGCTGTTATTAAACTCCTTATGTCCATGCGATTCTTTAAATATTAGGTTTTCGTTGTTTTCTGTTTCTTTGTGGTGTTTTCATGCATTTGCATGTTTTAGATTGCCATTTTTTCTTTTCTGTTTTATACAAAACTGTGAGAATTAAGAGGGTCTTATTTGCTTAAACTACGTGCATGTGCATATTTGTTAAAAGCTGCTATTGAAGTAATGGCTAATATAATTGTTCTTTCGTTTTGTTATCATGCAGTGCCTAGGTTTTTGCATTTTCGTTAGAATAAATATATATTTGTTTCACTGAGGTCACACTTGCTATTCCTTACGTTTGAACCTTGATATATTTCCAGGTATGGGAAAAACTTCAGGGAGTAAGTGCTGAGATGATTTCTCTTGCAAAAGATCTCTCCGAGATTTCAAGAACTTCCTATAATAAACAGGTAAGACACATAAGTTACATTGCTATGTTACTCTATGTATTCCACGTCTCAGAAGATTATTTTTTTTGCCTCCCAAGTGGCAGGTTAAGCGCTAAGCTCACAGCACATTTGATGAGGAAAAATGAGTTAAAGCGTTACCAAAGTTAAACTGGAAAATGAAGTCGATTGAATTTTATAAATCAAGCAAGAATACATATAGTTTGGTGGATTAGCATGCACTTTAAATAATAATTCTGGAAAAGTTATAATCAATCTTTATGGCTTATGCTATTATGTTTCAAGGCAATTCAGAAACTAGCTGGGAGCGTACAACATAGTCTTTCACACATTCTAGAAGCAATTGCCTGCTAAGTAAGAGTTGATTCTTCTTATATGGGATTGGGAGGAAGAAGATTTGATGAAATACAAACAAATAAATTTTCAGTTGAAGCCTCATTTTTCCTGTGCTTATTAGAAGCAGCCTGCTTGCCTATCATATCTCATTAGTATTGGCGACCATCAGTTAGACTAGAAGACCGAGTTGCTTTTCTGTTCTTTTTATTTTGCTTTGTCCTTGCATCTGTGCGAGCACGTGTGCGCAGGTGTGCGTCTTAGGACGTTGTGATGCAATTGAGTGACACGGCAATTGAAGAACTCTGAAACTAGTCCTTTTGGTTTATTATTATTATAATAATAATAATAATAATTATTATTATTATTATTTCTTTTAGTTGCACCAAAAGCATCTTAATCGTTATAGTCTGTATGGCACTATCAAAATTATTGTGATATTTATTTTGTGTATTAACCAGTTCTGCGCCTGGGGATCCGACTCTCAAACTAAGCTAGAGAAAGAAGAGGATTGTAGTGCATACAAGGCTTGCGCTTGTAGGAAGTGTGGACTCAAGGCAGATGGGAGGGACTATCTAGTTTGTGATTCATGTGAAGAGATGTACCATGTCTCATGCATTGAACCAGCTGTTGAAGAGATTCCCCCTAAAAGTTGGTATTGTGCCACTTGCATTGCAAATGGAATTCAATCTCCACATGAAAATTGTGTGGTGTGTGAAACGCTGAATGCTCCAAAGTCTGCACTCAAGGTTGGTTATGACAGTTCCTTCACAAATGAAGAGACACTTAATGAATTGGGAGAGGATTCGGACTATGGTACAGATGAAGAACGGTTTCAACCATTAAAGAGCAGCAGTAACTTGGGCCAATGTAAAATTTGTGGAATTGAAATACAAGACGGTGAAAAGGTAAAGGTATGCAGTAATAAAGGCTGCCCTGGTGGATGCTACCATGTTAGGTGCCTGTCAAAAAAGCAGCTAAACTCGTATGGTCCTAGTTGGTACTGCCCTTCTTGTCTGTGCAGAAAGTGCCTTACCGATAAAGATGATGATAAGATTGTTTTATGTGACGGCTGTGATCATGCATACCATATATATTGCATGAAACCAGAACGGTTTTCGATTCCAAAAGGAAAGTGGTTTTGCGAATCGTGTGATGCAAAACTTGATGCTCTACGGAAGGCAAAGAGGAAATTTGAGAAGCATGAAAACAAACAGAAAAAGAAAGCCAACAAGGGACTGGGGGCATTTGCAAATTTTGAAAGCAAGTGGAGGTGTAAAGGCATTATGGAATCGGACAAAGGTGGAGGAGCAATGGAGATGCTGATATCTGCGGCTGATACTTTGAACAATGAAGAGAAACTGGCCAGCATTTTAAACAAGAGCTGCCTAAAATAATCAGGTTAGAGGACAAGATTTTAAATCCATGGTTTCCTTGGAGTAATATCTCACTTTTTAGGCGTATATCCTAGTGCTAATGATTTACACTTTTTCCTCATTGATCCCTCTTTGCCTCATTAATTCAAGGACTGATATTTTGGTAGGTCGTAAATTGATCTCGGTTCACTGACTTTTTGATACAGTATCTCAGGGAAGTCATGATTGTAAAGGCTGTATACGTACTTTGCCCCTTGTTAAAAACATGAAGGGATATATATTGGTCTGTTAGAGTTTTAACCTTTTTAGCAACCATTGTTGAATATGTTTGTTGTTAGTTTGTACCATGCAAGTACATATGTTTCAAGAGGTCTCAAAATCTAACATTTTCGGCCACGTACTCGTTATGTTTGTAAAATGCAAAAGGCGTTACGAAGCAGCTGTTCTTGCAGCTGTTCTTGGTACTCAAATTGAAACATTTTTGTTTTCATGGCACCTTCTATTGTATCTATGAAATTTCTGCATAATTGTATTTTCTGTGATATGTCTTGCATATTCGCTTGATGAAAACTTAAATAGCTTTATGTGTATGCTCTTTTAATTCTATCTTCATTTTTAACACGGCAAAATGCCCTTGTATACGTAGGATGTCGGGCATTTTTCAGTATATACATGACCTGTTTTGCATTGAACTAACTTCGATATTTTTAGCCCCTTTTTGCTAGAAAGTGAACTATCTTTGATTGAAGCAGTTTTAAAGCCGTAGATGGAAAGAACTCTCTTTCAGCATGATATGCTGAGTACTGGTCAGTATTTATCTAGAATAACACAAGCTATTACATGCACGTCTATGCATGAAAGCAATTGCTACCTGCAGACCAATACACAGAGACAGTGCCAGAATATTTTTTAGGGGATGCAGGGATGAAATCAAAATTTTGAACTAAAATAACGGTAGCCATCTTAAGCCTTTAGTCTGTATTCCATTGTGCTCACAAATGCATTGAAATTAGAAACCACATTGCAATTTGCAGCTTCACACAAACTCTGAACAAGAGGATAACAACAAGAGGCTTTTGTTGCAATATTTCAAGAGGTAAAAAAAGGTGACCTTTTTCCTCCCTGTAACTCTGGAGTTTTTTTGCTGGTAGCACATTTTTATAAAAGTCGTTGATTAAAATTACATCAAAATAAAAAAATTTGTAAAAATGAGAAATTATATATCTAGCGGTTTAAAATAGAGTTACTGATATGAATTCATGTGTATATATATATATATATATATTTTTTTTTTTTTTTTTTGGGTACCCTACCGAAGAAACCATTGCTTTTCAAGTCCATTCGTCTAATTTCAAGGCAAAATTGACTTTGCCGTCATGACAACTTAAACACAACAAAATTATCCACATCTTGATGTTCTTATAAGCAGTTTTTACATGGCAACAAATAAAAAAATGTTAAAATAAAGTGAGAAAATTGTTGGTAACTACGATCTAGATTTTCTGTTCCAATTTACACCGTTATGATATTAATTATGCAAGGAGCCTCAGCTTTTCCCCTCACGCAAATAGCCCATCTCAATATGAAGACCAAATATTTACACCAGAAAATTCCTCAGTTTATGGCTGCCACATCCTTGTTTCCATCATCTTTTCAAAGGATTTCAGGAGCTTTCTGACTTATTGTCAACCACATAACGACTTGTAGAAGTGCTCAAGCCCGATGAATGGCGTTGTTTCTGCCTCTTTACGAGGCGTAATACAGTACGCCTGGCATGTTGAGCCTCCTCGGAATCACGCTGCATCAAATGGGTTAATCAAACTCAAAATAGTGTGCAGTATTCTTAAGTTAGAAAATAAGCAGATCGACCATATATAGCTTTGAGGCAAGTAAAACTTAATTGTCCCAAAATAATCAATGGTTCTACGATAAAGAACCCTTTTAATTTATTTATTGAGGTAGTTCAAAAGATTTTATTCCACATGTCACGTTGCAGTGAATAGATCATGCTCAACTTGGATTTCAAGACAACATAAGAAGCTTTGAGAACAGGTGAAGTAATTGTACCTTAATGGCTGGTGCTCTACCAAAGCTTTCAATAGCACTATCAGGCTCTCCAAAGTTCAGCTGGGCTCTTCCAAGAGTGATCCATGCCTGAAGATCCAAAGTTTTGAAAAAGAAACACAGAACACTTTAACATATTGACAATGAAGTAGTGCTTGGTGAATGGTAAGAGCAAAAGTTTATACTAGAAGCTATTCGGCACCTGAAAACCAAAAAATGGAACGAAATAACAAAAACCAATAGATTATTGTCAGTAAACAAGACACCATCAACGGCTACCATTGTATCGATGGAAGCTACAAACGGCAATCGACTCAGATTTTCTGTTACATCGAGTAGCTAAATGAGCACAACGCTGTCAACTGACTCGTAGGTAGCAAAATTCCTTTTTAGTAGCATACTAATGGGAAAAAGAATCGAGGAAGGAAAAAACAAGTAAGATATGGAGCATTGTCAAGAGACAGCATGACAAAAAAGTGACCTTAGAGTATATTTGACACACCGTATTGTATTATATTGTATTGTATTGCATTATATTGTATTATATTATATATAGAAAATTCAATACAATCCAATACGGTGTGTCAAATAAACCCTTACTAGGAAAAAATAACATGGCCAAGTTGCCCTTAGTGAATAAACGGAACCTAGCTAAAAGGCTGTTCGTGAGAATTTGACAAGATTTAGTTTAGATTACACTCACTACACTCAGTTAGAAGTGAGAACTATATCCACGAAGAGACAACCACATTTGTAGTTTAAGGTGTAGTGTACCTCAGCCCATGAAGGCTCCAATTCAGCAGCTCCTGCCAATTTGAATTCATACTTGATAAGAATTATCCATAACCGTAAAATTGAACCATATTAAAAACAAACATGGGAGAATCATAAAGGGATCAAGACTAAGGGCGCACGAGTGGCCGCCTTCAAAGCACTCCATGCATCCGCAATTTCAAGAAGAACTTGTGCTTTCTGTTCGTGTAAAACTGCACTTTCAGGCGTCAAAGTAAGAGCAGCCTCCCATTTTACCAATGCTTCTCTATACTTCCCCTCCTTCAAAAAGCATATGTTACATTATTCAAAAGCACTTTCACAAAGCATTTCATTTAAAAAAAAAAAAAAGTCATCAACTGCAGAAGTTACACAAATTAAGCGAAAAAACACTACAAAACCACCTCTAAACAAAGGGCAAATTTTAGCTTGCGCATCATTGTCATATTCTCTGGAGTCATTATAATCTATAACTCCCTTTTTCCGTCATGGAAGTTTTAGGTTTTCCAGTATTTTCTTCTTCTGTAAATACCTTAATTTTTTTTTTCCAAATTTCAGACCTAATTTAAAGACTTTCACAAATACCCATTTCAGGATTCACGCAATACTATTTTTCGTCAACGAAAAAATCTAGCCTTCTGCATCAGACAATAAGCTTCTTCTAGGGGGGAAAAGAATTAACGAGATAAAAAAAGTTTTTTCCTTTCTTTATCTTTTTTGGTTTTGGTTTACCTCGGCAAGTTTGGTTCCTTGGGCGAGAAAGGACTCGGCGAGTTTCTTAGGGTCCGAAGAGTCCGAGGGCTGATTAGAAGATCGGAGCTGGGTGCTCTCTTTGTTGGAAGCGTACGATTCCTCACGGCCACCAGCGTCAGGTCTCGCATTGGGTTGGGAAATGTCGTTTTGGAGGTCGAAAGGGAGGTCTGGGCAGACTGATATGGCTCCCAGAGAGCGTTTCTTGTTGTCTTTGTTCTTGTTCTTCCATGTCAGTTCATCTCTCTCTCTTTCCCAGGCAATAAGATCAACTCCTCTGCTCCTTCGCAATTCTTGTCTCGGTTTCTCCTCCTCCACAGCACACCTACTCGTGGTTGTTTGCTTCTCCTCCTCCCCTCTCTCTCTCTCTCTTGATTTTCTCTCACTTGTGGTTGGGCTTGGGCCTCAAAACCCAGTAGTCTTTTTGCACCAATGACGGTGGACGCCCACTGCAGATGCTATTCCACTCCACACAGCCTTCTTAGAAAGGTACGTGGTATACCACTTTTTTACGCCCACTGTCGTATTGTATCCAGCTTCTTCTTCTTTTATTTATTTATTTATTTATTTATTTATACCGCTTTTGTTAGCTAAAAATGTTACCATATTTTGACATGAAAAAGCCTAAATATGTTATGTTTATGAAAAATTTAGGCCAACCAAAAATGGTACACGTAAACAACTTATGAACCCATGATTATGTCTTTTCCCCCCTTAAAAAAAAGATTTTAATTTCTAAATATGAAGAGATAAAGGAAAAAAAATCCATAACAAACAGAACAAAAGAGGGATTTACTATTATCTCTCTATTTTCCTCACCTATAACATACATCTGTCACTCCTCCTCATTTTATTTCACTCTTAGCGGACATAACCTAAGTGGGACAATTATGATCTCTGCATTACGTAGTGCATTACGTAGTGCTTCCATCAACGCTTGTCTCGGAATTGTCCAAGAAGCTTCCGTAAGTGTATACCAGTAGTGCCCCAAAATTGTCCAAGAATGATAAAACACGTGTCGTTCAATGGTTGGCAACATCCATTCTTCACATCTAAGTTTTCCTCTAATTGACTATTATTATTTGCTCAAAATTTTGGGGAGCGAGCTATTGTTTTTTCATTATTTATATCTCCTCAAGGACCCCAAACCCACACACAAACTACACGACATTTTTAGAAAGATATGACGACACAAACAAGTTCTGGATACTCATAGAACTATTGGAAGTGGTAAGAAATTAAAAAAGCTAGTGCTGTGATTATATCCAAATAAAAAAAGGAGAGAGAGAGCTAGAGCAAGAGAGAGGAAATGGGCCCGGGAGAGACACAACCTCCATTTAAGCCTAAGAAAGGGAGTGTTTTTCCGGCGAAAAGGAGGTCAGTGAAAAAGATGATGTTTATCCAAATGGCTCATTTCATAGCTACTGCCTTTGTCTTTCTCCGCCGCTGCCGTCGGTTGCCCGACGAAGCCCAGCGTTCCCCTGCCGCCTCCGCCGATGACCGTAGTAGCCTGCCACAACCCACAACGTCAAGCTCCATGAAGCTGAACCAAGTCTCCCCAACACTATCCATGCAGTAGAATATTTACCATTTTAGTATCTATATTTTGACGCAATATCAAATTGGTGTATTTACGCATACATAACACCGTGATGATATACTATTTGCGTCCTTGCATTCAAAGATAGACCTAGAGTACAATATAATTGCTGTTCTCTTCAAGAATATCAGTCACTGCAATATTTCTTGCCAACTTTTTTTTTTTATTTAAAAAAGTGAGGTGAAAAAATCGTGGATCAGGGTCCCATTAAGTATTTAGAAGCGCATGATCCATGAATATAATAGCTAAGTCCATATGGTGGAGCCACGTAAGGGACACTTGTATGTACTCAATACTTAACTTTTAAAGTTTTATTTTTTTATAATAAAATTATAGTTACACCCTCATTAAAATTTTAAATTTATAGCATTTTGTCTCTATTTAATAATCAAAATATATAACTATATTTATATGTAATAAAATTTTTTAGTATTTTTAGTATAGTGTTTTTGTTGATTAAAAAATCTGGCTCTACCACGGCTAAGTAACAAAGTGTGTTTAATATAAATGTGGATAAATATGCATGTCTGTAAACTAATTAACATTTTTCCTTAATGCAGCTCTAACTGACGATTTCAGTTGTTTTTTACTTTCTTTCTTTTTTCTGTTCAAAACAAATGGAGCTTTATTATAATGTAGTTGATTATGTGTCGAAAGGAATCCAATGAACTTATGATAGTTCGGTTGGTGGAGAACTGTGGGTTTGGCTAAATAATAAAAGTAAAAGAAAAATGGCGGCCTTAATTACGAAAAGAAATTCACTAGTTATTGTTGTACAGCTGTACAATAATAGAAACTTCTCAAACAGCGGACACGGTTTACGGATATATCTCCATCTTCTTCTTTTTCTTCTTTTTTATTTTATTTTATTTCATTATTTTTTCGCTGAGAAGGGCTTTCTTCATCTAACGTGACAAAATTACAAACTCTTTCCACATATTCTAAGGATGTTTGAAAAGGTGATAGAAACTGTTAGTTAGAACTATTTTTATTGTAACATATAAGAATTTTATATTATAGTGATTTTTTTACTATTATTGTAGTATGTGGGAGTTTTATATTGTTTATAACTAAAAAAATAGAAGGAATCGCTTTTGCCAAACATGAGATAAACTATCTATTCTACTGCGTTAAGGTAATTCTACAATGTAGAGTTTTTTTCCCTCCCTATCAAGTTAAATAGAATCCTCTCCATACCAAGTCATTTATAGCGTGTTTAAAAGAGGAATTTAAACTAATGTTTTAAATTGTGAATAGTGTAAAGCTTTCACATGCTACAGTAAAAAATTACAGTATAAAACTCTTATATACTACAGTTTTAAAACTTAAACTGATGGTTTAAACATCTTTTTAAACACACTATTAACCTCATCAAATGTAATTATGATCAACAAGATAAGAAGGTGAAAAAGGATAGTTGTCTATCTATTTAGTAAATAAAAACATCTGTTTGATTTAGAGGTTTAAACTTTTTTGGTTAAAATAGAAAATTTTAAATGTGTAGTTTGAAATTGAAATTTGAACTAATGTTTGAATATATAATTAATTTTGAGTTTGAAAAAGGATCATTTTTCAACTCTTTTTCCTTTTAATTAATAAAAAAGTTTTAAAAAAAGCACTAAAAATTTGTATTAAATAGTTATTAAATTTTTCAATAAAAAATGGAGTGTCTTTTTCTTTTTTTTTTAATCCAGGAAGCTTAAGAACACGTAAGAGATGAATTTAAAATTTACTAATTTTTTGAACTCAATATGTCACATTAAAGATTCAAAATGTGAGAGAAATTTTTTTTATCAAACGCTTACTCAACTAAATTTTTGGGTTCAAAATACATGAACTTTTGGGTTCTTATCGAGTAAGAGATTACAGTTTCTTATAAAGTAGAACTACAGTTAAAACTTTTGTGAAATTTAATAGTAACCTGCTCCGATTCTTTTGGGAAACTTTTGTTATTAAAATTAGCCATACATTTCACACGTCCCTATCAATTCACATGATCATTGAACGACACCTAGCATACGCTGTACCAGTGCCACTTTTATTAAACACAGTCTTAACCAGCATTCTCAAATCTGGCAGGGACCCATCACTATTCCCTGTCACCTCATCATAAGAACACCTGTTTGTGATCGTACATGATGTTTGACAACTTCAATCTTCAATCAAAAGTTTTGGTTATTGGCTACTCTGTTTTACTTTTACAGTAGCATATTAAAAAATAGTATACTACAATAAAACTTTTAGATTTTAACTAAAATTAGTTTAATTCATTTTGGTATTAACTAGTCTTTCAGTACAATATGAGTGTGTAATGGTCGATCCAAATTTTACGTGATCTGTGGCTGGAGTTCCTGCCGTCAGTGGGTTTTCACGACCACAAGCTCACATGGGTGGCGCTGGAGGAGATGTCGATGCGGCCAGAGGGCATGCAGTGGTGGATGTGGACGTTGTGGATGATATAACGTTGAGAGTACCCATGCTTGGAAACAATTAACTTGTCGTTTGAAAATAACGGGACCGTTTGGTATTATTTTTAAAATAGATGAAAATGTTTTTATTTTTAAAAATAAGAATTTTTTAAAAATTATACTGAGAGTGTTTTTATAATTTTTGTTTCAAAAAACATGTAAAAACATTTCTAAAAATTCTGAGAACAAAAACAAATAGGGCAAACATATTTCATTTTGTTTTCAAAAGCAAATAAACAATTTTTAAACTCTTAAAAAACAAGTCTCCTTTTTTATCGTTATTTATTTCAAAATAGCAAACCTAACTCTCTTTCTAATTTCCACACAAAAATTCATGAGTCACATGCTAAGTTCTGTTTAACACCTTAAGATTATAAAATATAGATTAGACTGGACCAAATAGGTTTATATTAAATCCTATCTTTTGATAAATTGTCAGATTCGACATCTGAAAAAATTAATCTAATATTTAGTACATCATCAAACTAAATTAAATTACATATTACAATTAATATTAATTTAACTAAACTAATAATGTGAAGTAGTAAATTTATCTTAAAAATAAGATTTAGTAGCAAAAATAAAAGATTAAATGATTAATTTGAACAAAAAAAAAAGTCTCATTTTGCCCCTGTCACACCCCGGAGTACGGGAGGTGACGCGACGGATTAATTGAGTTAATTAAATAGAGATTTAGTTAAAATTTAGGTTTTAGAATTAAATTTACAAATAAAAATGTAATAATTTTAAAATCGTTTATTTAAAACGAGCAGTTATAATATTCGAACAAATAAAATAATAAAATAAAATAAAATAAGCGATAAGGAGATACTAAAATAAAATAATAGAATAATAAAAATAGAAGGTGAGCCGAGAATGGGTCCCACTGACCCACTTCTTGTGCACACACATAGTACCAACAATATCAAATTACAACCATAGTCCAAAATAAAAGAGAAAGTTAAGATTATACATGCCTTGAATTATTTGTACTACAACCTACCTAAATCTTCTATTGGTCGCAAGTCCGGTCAGCGAACCCTTCTCCGATCCTAAGTTGATATCCACCTAAGGGGTAAGATTTTAAAACAAATAAACATAAGCAAAAGGCTCAATAGGACTATATTTTTAAAACATTTTAATATTGAAAGAAATTTCATTATTTAAATAAACATGTAGAAAACAAACTAGAATAAATAAATAAATAGATGAAAATTTAATAAAAGCTATATCTTACCAAAACAGTTTAATTGGTCGACCAGAAAGAATACCATTTTGCTTTCTTGGGCAAACCATATGTAAATCACCACCGTAGTGGCCCAGCTGGGTTTCGGGACCTGCTCCTAAGGTCGCGCACTACACGACTTGATCTCTGATATGGCATCATGCCCCAAATATATATATATATATATATCTTTTCATGATTATCAAAATCTCTTTTTACCGAATACAATCATTTACATTCATTATGAGGTTTATTATAAAAAATCACCTCAATTCTACCATTTATAAAACCAGTCAATAAAAATATATTTTTAACCAATCTTTTGAAAACATTTTTGTTAAAATTTTCTTTGAAGCCAAAACATTTAAAACTAGTTACCAAGAAAGGGGTAGAAGTCTTACCTCGATACTCGTGTCGGTGTCCCACACCGTAATTCCGGTCCACTATACGTTAGCTCTGCGGATCCACGCACAACCTTAAATATACAATAACTTAGTTTATCAGTATCTAACTTAAGATATCCTATGTCACTAAATCATCTCATAGTGTCCTAGTGTGCCGTTTAAGTTTATAAAATCATTTTACAAAGTTAAAATTTTAATCAGAGTTCAAAACGATGAAAACGGGTGAAAAATCACAAAATGTCACCATTCCTAGTCGGCCTTCCGATCGCCTTGGTTCGGCCAGCCGAACTGCACAGTTTGGCCTGCCAAAAAACCAAGTTCGGTTGGCCAAACTTTTTTAGGTTCGGCTTGCTGGTCGGATGAATTCGGCCTGCCGAACACATGAATTCGGCCTGCCGAACACATGAATTCGGCTTGCCGAACACATGAATCCGGCCTACTGAACACGAAGTTCAGCCTGTTGATCTGAAAAAAATTTAGAAATTTTCAGGCATAGGTCTCGACCTCCTTGAGCCCAAATCTTCAATCCTAACCTGTTTTCTCAATTCTCAGGTGATGATCATAATTGATAGAAAAACATAGTAGATTACTTTTTAATGCTTTAAAACAAGTTTTAAACAAAATTTTCAAATAAATCCAAAAATAGAGAAAAATAGAGAAAAATAAAAAATCTTGATTTAAATCCGTTTTTGATGAAACAAAGTTTGTATTCTAGTTATTCTAAGTTCATCTAACCTAGATTGAAGGTTTTCTAAGCTTAAAAAAGCTTAGATTTCGAAATGCAAGAAAAATTAAAAAATTTAAAAAGTTTTAAAAATTTGAAAACTAACCTTGGATTAAGCTTTGAATCGAGTTTTTGGTCGTCAAATCAAGTTTTTGAACCTTTAATCCGCTAACCCGAGGCTTGAAGTTGATTTTGTTTCAAAAATTTTAAGAGAGATTAAGAGAGAATGAGAGATACAGAGAAAGAGAGAGAGAGAGAGTGACGAGCGAAAGAGAGAGGAGGGAGAGTGTGAGTGAGAGTGAGAAAGGGAAAGAAAGAGTGAGAGATTTTATAAAGAAAATGGAAGGCTGTTTTAAAAAAAAAATACCACGTCTCGCACGTGGTTTTCCAAAGTGGGACGTGTTGGTCATTTGACAAATTGTTTTGTTTTCAACATTTAAAATAACAATTAAAAATAATTAAGAGTAACTAAAAATTATTAAAAGAATCGAAAATAACATTAATTTAGAAACTTCATAAAATGATCAAATTAAGTTTAAAATATTCATTATGGTACACTAATTTACCATTTTATATTCTAATAACACTTAATTAATTTCGGGGTGTTACGGCCCCCTCTATTGGTTCTCTTATTTGTCTAGTTCAGCTCCGACACTGGAGCACCAGCGGAGGGGTTTGCAGTGGCAGAGATGTGTTGGTTCTCATTCTCTTATTTATGCTATGCTCGTCGAATTAGGCGTCGTACGAAGCTAGATGGCGGTGGGCCAGGCGTCTTATAGAGCTGAACGGAGGACCAAGACGATGCAGATCTCGAGCTAGGGACAGCATACAACGATCGACTCTGGCAATCCACGAAGATGTGGAGAACGACGACGGGGTTGGTGAGCTCCAACTGTGGGCCTCAAGCAATGATTTGGTGTGTTGGGGGAACTCCGACGAGCGACGGTGGGAACTACGACGAGCGACAATGGCGACTCGGATGAAGGTGGTAGATTTATGTTACAAGAGACGATTTGGTTGGGGAACATTGCTTTAGTCCTTAGGGCTGGATAAATAACCCTACCATTTTAGGAGGGATGAATAATCCCATAAACGTGGGACTATTTTCTGATCAAAGGATAACTATTCTCTACCTAGTATGAGATTGAAATAATTAGGACCTATTTGGCATAGCTTTTATTCGTGCTTTTAATCGGTAGAAAAAGAGAAATAAAAGCTGCAGCTTTTCGATAAATATTTGTAACTATATATTTAAAAGTGCTTTTATAAGTCAAAATAATTTCAATTTTTTAATAAAGTTACAAGATTGTTATATTTTGGCTTAGAACTCTAATACAAGTTTTAAAATCTATTTTAAAAGTGTTTTTTTAGAAGCCATATTTTGTGACTTTGACATGAAGCGTTTTTTGAGAACAAAAACAAACAGTTTCGAAAGCAACTTTTAGACTCAAGAAATCAAAAAAAACTTTTAAAAAGCCCTCCCAAACAGATCCTTTATCCTAATTAATCATAATCCCAATTCGGTGTACCAAACATAACATAACTATGCTTGCATGTGTATGAAATATTGAGGCCGTAGTTGAATGCCAACATAACACTGCAAGAAATATGGTGTTTATCTCCCACGGAGTTAGTAACGAAGGACGGGTTTTTTTTAATCTTATATACAAAAATGATTGTTATATTATGTTAAAATGATTTGTTAACCTTTATTAAAAATATCATTTTTTAAATTTTAATAGGTATGAAAATCTATTAAAGACAATTATGATGCATTAATAAATATCTATTTTGTTTAGATTTTTGTTTTAGTTATTAATCTTTACTGATAAAATACTGGCTGGCGGTATGATGAAGGCATATATATATACACACACATTAATGTAATGATCTTATTGCCAATATTCATGTATAAATTCTCAAAAAAAGACAGACTAAGTGCAAAGTTTTTCTCTTGCATGTTTTTTCGTGACGTTCTCCACAACGTTGATTAAGTCAACAACAAAATTCCAACTGTTGGGACGTGCTGGAAACGTTAGCCAATCTTGACCATATATGTTTTAGTTTGGAGATCTCAGTTTTTAGTGCTTTGAGATTCGACACTTGATGATCACTTGAATCTTTAATCAGCTACAGCTTGATTATGCTAATTATGTTTTCAACCTTTAGCCTATCTCCAAAACAATGACAAAAAAAGAAGAAGAATTTTGAGAAGTGTAGTTATAATTGAAACTAAGGGTGGAAATTCGTGTCTCTGGGTTGGGTTCAAGGGATCGGGTTAAGAGTCAATTTTTACATAAACTAACTCTAACACTGACCCAACCCTGATACGAACGGGTTGGAAACCTTAATATTAACACGACCTGTTCTGACATGGATTGACACGAACAAGACCTGTACTAACCTATTCTTTATGCAGCCTAAGAAACACGAATGACACACAACTCGTCAATGGCTCGTAGTAACTTGCAGTAACTCGTAACTTTTTTAGCTTTGAATTATACTAATATAACATAAAACAAATTTCTTGAAAATAAAATGAGTTCCATATTACAATAACAAAAAATTAAGTCTTAAAATTTTTAAAAACAACCAACAAAATAATAAGTCTAATAAATTAACAAGTTCAATGAAATAAAAAAATCTCAAGTGATCAAGCAAAAATCATCATTTTCTTGTTCAAGAGATAAAATGAATTTAGTTTGAAGCTTGGTTTAAGATTAAGTGAGTTAGGGTTTTATCTAAGGGATAAATTTGATAATAGGAGAAAATATTTTAAAAAATATTTAAATAATCTTTCGCAGGTTAGACAGGTCATTTTAGTGTCATGTAAGTTAACCTAAACACGTCTCGTTTTTAAACAAATCAATTTCAAGTTAACATTAAAATAACCAGTTGTTAATTTTTTTACCTTAACCTGTAAAAAAAAACGTGTCAGATTTATGTCGTATCGTCACCCATGTTGTTAGCCTTAACTGAAACTTTTGAACTAAAAATTATAGCATATAAGAACTTAATATTATAGTTTAATTTTTTTAATTATTGTAATATGTGAGAGTTTTATACTATAACAATTAAAAATTTTGATTATAACTGTTATTGTCTTGAACACTTGAAAACACATTAAAATAAAAGTCATTAGATCTTCAGATATTTGTCTGCCAAACCCACTTAGTTGACTTCCAACTTGCGTGTTCTCATTATTCCCTCATGCCAAAGGACGCTTTTGCATCTCTCTCTCTTCTCCTCGTATTTATGTACAGACATCTCCGAAGTGGGTTTTATTCTTGCCAACAGTGCAACATAAAAATTGAAAAATATTCAGAGAGAGAGAGAGAGAGATAGAGAGAGATCATGGCAATGAAGCTGAGAAATTACCCAAATAAGGAAGTGGCTCGAGCGAAGACACATCAAGTTGTGCCGATCGAACCAGCACCAAAGCCTCCACGCTGGTTGTTCGGACCCAAAAATGTTGGAAGCACTGTGATCCCGCGGAGAAGGAGACTGGTGAAGCGAATGATGTTTGATTCCATTGTCAATTCTATTAAGGAAGTTTCTGCTAATTTCCTTGAATATTGTTCTCGTTTCTTCACGTCCTTTTTGTCGCCAACGGCTGAAAAAGCTAGAAGCTGGTTAAGGAAAGTTTCACGAGTACTATTTGGGCCATACGAAGACAAGATGTTCGATTGATTAATATATAAGAACGTACGTTTCTCAGCATGCATGTGCTCCCACCACTAAATTACAGAAAATTAATGTCCTGTGATTTTGCTTTTATGTGGAGAATATCAACATTCGTATGTCTAATTTACCCACTTGGGCTATACATAAACCATAATAAAAGCCCTTAAACAGTGGTACTTTTACGTATTGTTCGTTTGATGTATTGCTTAGAATTTTGCTGTTATGGTAGCAAGGTGTCTTTGTACTTAGCAATGGGTGTTTAGTACGATTATTGTCATATATCAAAACAATAATATTTGTAATATATGGCCGCCATTGTAAACCTTTCTAGCAACATTCTCTCTCTCTCTCTCTCTCTCTCTCTGTACATTTCCCGTGTTTGTGTAATAGTAATTGAACTTGATTTGTACAGAATCACAAGGACTGGACCGATTTCAATCCAAAATCCACTTGAGACCTTTTAATTAAGAGATTTCATTTGAATGACTAGATGGAAAGCAAAATGCAATATACCAACACACTAATATTAAGTTGGCAAAACATTAGAGGCATCACCAGTATTAAGCATTATAATTAATTGAAGGCATATCTAATATTTTGATACTTACATTTTATTAGTATGTGGTGCTTAGCACCCCTACTGCTTCATAGTATTGTTCTTAAAGTAAGGATGACACCGGTGGGGCAGTGTATACTTCCTCAGCAATACCCTAACCTGCCTGACTAAAGATGGGTTAGGAAATCCTAATCAAGGCTATCCTTATCTATCACTCATTTATCCATAAAGTGTTAAAAAAAAACTCTTATAAAGTGTTAAAAAAAACTCTTACAACATATCAAAATTTAAAGCAATATATATTATAGCTATTGATATCTCATGAAGAAAACCTAAATCACATAATAAAATCTAAACTCCAACAATATATGAAACTAAATTCCTAATTTTCAATTCAACTAAAAAATAAACAAAATATTAGGACCCAAAAATCATTGTTTTGTTGTATATCATATATTATACTATATACATACACATAAATTAAAAATTAAAATTATTAGAGTGTTTGAGAGAATATTAATTGAAATTATATAGTTGAATTAATAGCACATTATAGCATATGAGAACTTTATATTGTAACAAATTTTTGCTTTATACTGTAGCATATGTAAAAACTTTACACTGTTTGCGGTTGAAACTGTGTGGTTGAAATAATTCTTCTTGTAGTCTAATTTTAGGCCCTATATCTATCCCCGAGGCACTATATATATAATAACCCCAATATATACTTGTCTTATGAAAGCATATTAAGTGCAATGCTAAATTGATGTGCCAATAGAAAATTTAGCATTTTAGTGTAAAAAAAATTCTCTAATGCAATGCCATTTTTAATGCTAAATTTGATATATGTTAAACTTAGTAGCAAATTTGGCATTTAATTTTTATTGGTTGGTAGATTGATTTTTTTACTTTAATAATTACAACATTCTTATTTTTTAATTATTTTAATATTAAAAGTTTTCTTTTACAAGTTTTAAGGTTTAATAACTATGACTAGAGGTAAATATGACATTTTAAATGGTATTATGCAATATTAAAGTATAAAATAAAATAAGATATCAAATATGTTATTTTTATATTTTTTAGTGATAAATATAACATTGTTATTGATACTTACATTGAAGATGATGTTAGAAAATACTCATATTCACAGGTGAGAGAATGTCCTATTTAAGATATGGCATATTTTTGTGAGTCATGACAAGTGTGGAAAAATGTATCAAGTATAAATCAACTCTTGCAAAAACAGATCGAGGGAAATGTGAGACAAACTATCTCAATCACGAGGGCAGAGAAAGAAATAACAATATTTGCATGCAAGGTCCACACGCAAAAGAGCCACCATGAACTGTAGTCACTCACATAGTTATTTGTATTATCCAATCACAGATAAGGTAGTGTATGCTCTGACGTGCTTACGAGCAATCCTCTCTAATCTTATAAGATTATAATTTCGTTACTAATAAAATAATAGCATTTAATCTAAAAAAATATACTATATATTAGACTGGAGCTCAAGAAATTTCTCTATTGGTTCACATTGTGGCCAAAATTGTATTCACACCTATTCAGACTTTGTAAGCTGTTCGAGAGAGAGATTTGAAATCTAGAATTTAAACCATAAATAGTATAAAACTCTTATATGTTATAATAAAAAGCAAAAATATATTATAATATGTATTTTAAACTAGAGCGTTAGAAATTCTTTTTCCAAACACCTATTTAAATCAACTATGGGAGACTCTTGTAAATCTGACAAACCAACTAATTCACATACAATATGAACAAAAATATGTCAAGAAAAGCAATGATCACATGTTCCCCAACAGGTTTGCAACGTGATCCCTTAAGATGGAGACTAATAATTAAATCTTCATTTAGTACGTAAATAAAGCCAAGTTTCAAGACAGGAAACAAAACATTTTATTGGACGACGATCACAAAAGCAAACCAATTTCCTGCAAAAGTCTACAAAGTAAAAAACAAGGGGAAAAAGTTGCAGAAAAAGGAGTAAGAGAACCCAAAGAAGAACGCGTATAAAAGATTTGCTATATATATCCTCTAGTTTAAAGATTTGAGTAATCCTTTGGGAATCTATTTGATGGATAATATAGGGAAGTCCACGTCAACACGCCCTGGAACTTAGAAAAGTTATTTAGCCATGAATTGGCCGGTGGTGCTACACCAAATCTTGATGGACCTTATAATTAGAAAGATCTTTATACAAATCATGAGATTAAGAATATTGGCCTTCCACTTAGGGCCACAGAATTTGAAAAATCGAGCCATTTGTGTCTCTTATGATCTGGCTAATTATTCCATGTCTATACCAAAAAAAAAAAGGCTAATTAATTAAGAACAAAGCAAGTCTCTCTTCTTCTTTTTTTTTAATTGGAAGCAAGTCTTCTAGAGAATTGTTAATTACCATGTCAACACTGTAAGGTGCTAAATTTCAATTGGAAATGTCCGGAGAAAATATTGATCGGAAAGCCAACAAATATTTTTGAACTTGAAATTTATTGCATGGCTAAAAATAACAGTTACCAAAAGTCGAATATTGTTGATGGGCCGATGAGTAGGGATAGTAGTTTATGCTGGTGATTTTTGTTTGTGTCAAGTTGAGGCACAATGTATGTAAAAAATACTCCAATAGTAACCCAATTAGTGACACGAATAGGTTAAGAAATTCAAGCACAAACATGACCCTATATTATACATATAGTGGTGACATAAACCCGATTTTTTTGCACTTTTCTTCTTATTTTCCCCCCACTGAAATTTCTTCTTTATAATATTAATAATAAAACTTTTAAAAAAGTTTCAATTATACCTCTAAATCTTATCTTTTGAATTTTTAGGGCCTTTGGAAACCTTAGTTTAAAATCACTAGTTTGAAAAAAAAACATTGCAGGAATTTAAATTTTGTAAGAAAACACCATATAATAATCTTGGTTTAAACAAAAAGTTTTGGTTTAACCAAACTTCTCAAACAATCTATTATATTTCAATTTTAAAATACTAAATAAACAACAACTCAACTACAATATTATGTGAATTTATAATTTTATGAATAATAAATTTTAAAAATGAATTAAACTCTATTAAAATAGTAATAATGTAATTTAGTTAAAATTTTTGATTTAATTCACACCCTCACTCAAAAAATTTCCTGGCTCCATCACTGCTTACATATGGGTACATGAGCATGATCCAAACTAGACCATGACCTATGTGACATGCGAGACTTAATCAACTTGCAACTCAAAATCAACATTTCACTTCTTACAACTTTAAACCTACAATTTATGCACCAAAATCGCGTTAAACTAACATAAAACACATAATCCCTTAGAATAAAATTAGTTTCCTGCTTTTAAGATATCCACTTTAGTCTTAACTTGAACTATATATACTAAGACAAAATATTTTTTAATAAAACAATTGAGTAATAAGTTATGAATCAATTCAATATCAAGTAGGCAAAAATGAACACAATCTTTTTTGAGCGGGTCAATTTTGAATTGACACTAATCCCGTATTGCTAGTACTCATTAGGGTTGTTTCCTAAGAAATCTATTTAATTTCTTTTATAAGTAATCCTAGTTAACTTCATGAGGTCAGTTTTTATTATTTAACGAAAAAGTATGACACGATTTACAAAATAAAATATATATTAAATTAAGACTTATCATGCTACGAATAGTAGGGTTATAATTTTATAAAGATAAAAATAATTTTTCTTTTTTTCTCTTCCGTCCAAAATAATAATAAAAATAAATAATAATAATAATAATAATAATAATAAACAGTGGCAACTTGTAGAGATTCGTCATTTGTGTGACATCATGCGAAATTTTAACTTCATATCTAAGGGCTACAGCTGTTTGAGACAAGCTGACAATATTATTGGTACATAAAATTCGTTCCTATATCGCTATTTGCCGGCAATCATGACATGGCGTGAATTTATACTGTGGTTTACACTTTCTACGATCTCAAAAGTCGTCTGGCAAGTGTCATTTCCTTGAATCAATTGGCCTGTATAAGATTTGCAATCCTCAAGTTTCGAGGCTGTCTTCTGACAGAATCAGAGTCAGATCTTGGATATCCTCCCCGTAGATTGTAAAGTGCAAATTCTCAATCGATATCTGCCACGCTTGAAATCCTATGCAGCTTTGAAGTACACCTCATGGTATACGTCATGGACAATCATTTTCAAATGAGGATTCGGAATCTCAGACCACATTACTCAATTTAGCTTTTATATATTACGAAATGGACGAGAAAGAAGAAAATACAGCAGAGAATTGGAAATCTCATTCAACCAAATTTCATGACTACTAAGCGTAGAGGTAGAAAGAATACTAAAGAAGAAAACATCTGTAACAAACTCCACCTCAGCAAAGGCAGCTAAAAGACAAAAGCAAAGAACTACAAAATTAAACTAGAGCCCAGCTACTATTATTTATTTAGAAAGAGTGACCCATTCATCTCTAAATTCTAATATTATATAATATCCTGTTTGTTCCATGTACGTTTGCTTTACGTTTAAGGGGAACTGTTGCGATTGAACAAATCCTTCTTTGAGCATTTGGCAACTCAAAGTATGAGCATGTTATAATATAAAGTTCTTATATGATAATTATGTTGCTAAATACACTTTTTATTTGTTACGTATTGAGAGCCCTTTCTTCTTTCAAACTCCGATTTGCATCCCTTACAAAGAAATTTTTTATCAACGCTAGGATAAGAGTCAGATGCATCATAACGATGAAAATTTCTGTTGCTGAGCATAATATATATTTTTTTTTAAAAAAAAAGAGTTAATTAGTACATTTTTCCCCCTAAGTTCGCCTTGTTCGACGTAGATTACTTCTGCTAGCTATGGCTATCATTAGGAATTCCGCAGGAGGATCTTTTGCTGCATTAGCAACAAAATTCGGCGGTAATCTATGTTACAGAGATGCTGAAGCTAAAGCCTTGATGTACACTTTGCATTGAAATCTAGAGTCCAAATCTAAATGTTCAAATTTTTGCATCTCATTGCTTATCTTTTCATTACTTCTTTATCATTTCACCTAAATTTAACAATATAATCACATAAATAAAAACTAATTTAATACTAAAAAGACTATTTAGCGGAAAGAAAAAAAATCCTAACAAGGTGTGAAAAAACTTGAGCAACAAATGAGAGAGAGAGCTGTTAAAAGATATGACAACATGATTTAATTGACTTGACATTAATTATATTTTAATTCGTGTGCAGAATTTAAACAATATGACATGACATTTAATTAACATGGCATTTTAATTAACATAACCAAAGAGAGAATGTTGGAGCCGGCCTGGGAAGTCATAAAAACCAACAAAATGAGGGTTTGCCTTATAGGTGAGAGTGCAGAGTTGGCGGAATAGGAGGGTTGAGAACTTGAAGAAGGCCGTTTTACATGAAAGAACAATATCGGAGGCATAGCGATTCCAGCGAAGCAGAGGCTTGTAAAGAGGATTGTGTTTGATTACATCCTCAAATCAATTGCTTCTTTTTTCCACTCTTGTTCACCTACCTAGG
This sequence comes from Artocarpus hirsutus, assembly GCA_946598075.1. Lineage (NCBI taxonomy): Eukaryota > Viridiplantae > Streptophyta > Magnoliopsida > Rosales > Moraceae > Artocarpus > Artocarpus hirsutus. Next base: position 29,673 of record CAMOHE010046720.1, on the reverse strand, counting down.
CTAACTACTACAAACACGTCATGGGTACTCGTTTGCCACTTAATATTGTATATCTTATCTCTTAATTTTGCCATATAAAAAAAATTGCTAAAGAAAAAGTATAATTGGTGTCATGTAATCCGTCATGTTTTTTATTAGAGTTCATCAATGGAACGAAAAGTATCTGACTCAATTCTACTTTAAAAATATATCCAATTTTCACTCATATCACTATACATTCAATGCTGCACAATACATTAAAAGGAGAAGAAAAACATAATTTTACCATTGCACCAACCCATATTGGTAGTAACTTGTCTATTTTTTTTTTGTTCTTTTGTTGGGTAAACCCTTGTCTCCTAATTTTGCTAACTCTTATTGGACTTTACGTACCCTTCTTGAGGTTCATTTTTCTTCTATCTATAGTGGTGATGAAAAAAATATCATTGCACCTAGATAAAGCTTTAAGTGAATATATTTACCTGTGACATGTCGCCCAAGTTCCAGATAATAACAACCTTTTGTAGTTTAGCTTTGGTAACTAGAAATTGATTTTCTACAATATCCAATTTTACGACTTATAATAGTTGTCTAGTAGCCTCGATTCTGACTACTTATTTTTCCTCACATGTTAAAGTATGTTAAAGTATTTTCGGTTTTAGCACATATTATAATAGATTGTGAACAACGATTAGAGCCACACCAAGATCAGATCTTCGTCTGATCAGAAACCAGAATGTGTACGGACTACGGAAGGTTATGTTGGCGGAATGCCGATCTACATTGCGGCAAATAACAAAAGAATTGGCGATTATTGTTTTCGATTCGGAAAATAATTGTAGTTCATTGCGGAGATGTTATATAATTTTATATAACTGCATTAATAAGATGTTATTGTTCTGCAACGTCATTGCGGTTTCACCACATGGATCGTGTTAAAAATTTTAATGTTTTTTTTAATTTAGAGTTGTCTGTATTTTTATTTTATCGTTTTTTAACCTTATTTGTCGTTTTTCAAACTTTTTTTTGGCCGTTTTAAGGATTTGATTATGTACAATATCGATACTATTATTAGAACCATAGTCGTTTTTTAACCGCAGCTTTCCCGTTTCATGATATGTTGTCGTTTTGCCGTATTTTTGTAGCTTAAATACTTGTGGACTTTTTAATTGTTGTCGTTTTCCAGAATGATGTCACTTAACTTATAGTCGTTTTAAAATTATGGTGTGGCTTTCTGCAATTATTCTCGTTTTAGGGAACAATGTAGTCCGTATGTTGCTGTTTCAGTATTATTGGCGTTTTTAAGTATATGTAGTTGTTTAACGGTTACTGTCGTTTTAATTACAAGTTCTTCTCCCTTTAATTTCATTGGTCTATTTTCAAATTTTTATTTATTTTTTTTAACATTAGTGTTCTTATCTTATATTTCCTTGCCCTTCTGATCTACAACAGGATATCTGTTTCTTCTTTTTTTTTTTTTTGACAATACTAGTTGTGTGGCACCTGCGTTGCACGAGCCCATGTAGGCATGTTCATATTGCTAATTCATATGAATGATACATATTAAATAGCGGGAATATAGATAATTATTCAAGTGTGATGGAAAGGGGACTAGAATATAGTTAATAGATGGATCCTATTTTGACGTTCTAAATTTAAGAAAATGTAATGTCGTTTATTTGCTTAAAAGTTATCTAGGATTTTGGGAGAGTGGTTTCAATTCTAAAATTTTAATCGTAAATAGTATAAAACTCTCACATGTTATAATATATAATAAAAATATACTATAGTGTAAAGCTTTTATATGTTGTCGCATATCGTTTAAACTATTGAAATTTAAACTCTTCTTTCAAGCTAAACTTTTTTATTTTCGAAATTATAGTAGCTAGTATTGATTGTAACCATTAAGCCGTTGTCGTTATGTCAAGAGTATCGTCCTTTTATCGTGGTTTAAATTGTTTTTTTGAGTAGGTAGTGTCATCTCGCAACTGTGTTCGTTTGGAAACATTGTCGTTTGTTAATGTGTGTTAATGTCTTAATTTGTTTTTGTCGTTTGGAAAAAAGGTACAATGTTTTAAAATATTTTTCGTTGCCAACAATGCTGTCCCTTGTATTGTGTTTTTAAAGTGCACGGTGTGGTTGCTTCATGTATTTTCGTTTGCATGTTGTTGTTGTTTTAAGTGTATTTTGTCGTCTGTAGAAATGATATCATGTCGTATTAATCATTGTGGTCGTTTCGGAAAATGGTGTCCTTTCTTGAGACTATCGTTCGTGTTTTAGCGTTGTCGTTTTCATTTTGTTCTTTTTGGAAGATATTTATCACTTAAAAATACTGTGACGTTTAGATATCCTTGCTTTTTATGGTATATGCTGTCGTTTTACTCATATAATGTCGTTTCCATCCAATATTTTGCGTTTCACAACGTTGCCGATTCTATGTAGTTGCCGTTTTGGACAATATTGTCCTTTAGTTTATCACTGTCGGTGTTTGGAAATTATTGTCGTATGTTAAAACAAAAAACAAGGAATCTGAAAAACAATTTGATGTGGGGAAGTACGCATCTCCGTTGTTTTCAAACATGCAAATTTTAGATTCCTTGTTGTCAAAGTTTTATTTATTAATCTCACCGACGCCCCTTAGATTTTGGGGTTATACTTTTTTGTCTTATGAACTTTAAAAACTTTTATTTTGCTCCATAAATTTTGATCTTAATCCCACTTGACCCGTTTTGTTAGAATTTCTATTAAAATCAAACTGAAAAAATAACTAACATGATCACATGATCTTTATATTAGAAATTCTGTTAAAAATAAAAAGAATAAAGACCAAATGACCACTCCTAAATCTTTTTTTAGTCTGATTTTAATAGAGTTTTTAATAAAAGAGGTCAAGTGAGACTAAAATTAAAATTCAATAGGCAAAGTAGAAGTTTTTAGAGTTCAAAAGGCAAGGCAAACTAAGAATGGCCTTAAAGTTTAGGAGAGATCAATAAAAATTAACCCTTTTGTTTTCTTTAATGATGTTTTCAAAGTGTTGAATTCGAGAGATTAAAAAAAAAAAAAAAAAAAGCAAACAGTTAACGTTTGCAGCCTGTATATTTAAGATGTAAAATTCAATATAAACAAGTAAAAATAATCAAGCTTTGATTTGTGAAACATTCTTTCATTCCTGATTGGTTTAGACATGCTCAAACTCAATTCGAACAAAAATGGACACAGTAGTGAAATTTGAACGTTCATGAGGAAATTTGATTGTTTTTATTTCTTACATTCCTACAAAATTTGTACGAAATACAAATGGAGCTTCGTAGAGGTAATTCTCCAAATCACCCTGCAAATCCAGCTGACCTCATACAGCATAGAAGAAGAGAAAAATTTAACAAAGAGTAAAGAAAAGAAAAGAAGACAAAAAGAGCAGTTGGTTTTTGCCTGAATAACGTCATATTCACAGATTCCACACAATTTACAAATGGGATAAACCATCCAATACTCTTCCCCTTCAACCATGCGAACTTTGACTTGAGTGCCTCTAATAAATCAATGAGACAATAATAATTTTGCAACAAAACAATCATCTTGGGTGAGCCAAGCAATGTCAGAAATTCCAAATTATGCTATGAGCGGCGTATAACTCCATAGAGTGTTGCAAAAGCAGTGAGATAGCCTGAAACTTTGGAGACTCATCAGTGGCCATAACCTGTTGTAACTCGTAGAGTGCCTCCAAGTTCAACAGGAACAAGAGGGATAAGAGAGTGCAAAACATCTGTTATCAGAGGACGGTAACTCGGTTCGGGTTGCACGCATAGCACTGCCACAGCAGCAACCTACACAGCCGATACAAAAACCAGTTTTATTACAGCAAAGCAAAGGAAGGATGCTGACAAATTAACTTGTTTTCTCAAGTCTTCGTTTTTTCGCTTTCATTAACGAAAAAGTGAAACGAAAGGCAGAGATCATCTCAAAATGTTGCGTGACAGAATCTCCACCATCCTTTAGATTTGTTTATACCCTATTTGGTGCAGTTTACACACGCATGCACGCGCAGCATTTATATCAAGAAGTTGTCTTCTTTTTTTTTTCCCCCAATTTGCAACCTATTAATGTGGATAATAAATTAGCTATCACATTTTTCTAGTGCACAAACCTGGTACAAGTGCTTCAGATCCATGGTATCTTTAATCACAGGATCTACAATGTTAGGAAGCTTTGATCTGTCAGTAAGCTGTGGCATGGCCTGCATTATAGCACCAAGTAGTTCAGTTAGTTCATGTTGTTTGTTGGGTACATGGAGAAAAGTGACTTGACTGCGTAGTGTTTACGAGAAGGAAGACAAACCCATGTGACAATAGATTGGCACTGAGCTGGTGCCAGTTTTTCGACTGGCCTTCGACCTAATAGAAGCTCCAAGAGAACAACCCCAAATGCATAAACGTCACTCTTATCCGTCAACTTACCTGAAATTTTTTTTTTGGTTAGTAATTCCCTTGCTAGTTAGTTACCACCAGTTACTTAAAGCAACAAAATACTCCAGGTTAAGCCTAAGCAAGATATTCCAAAAAGAAAGGAGTGAAACAAGGCATCACAATATAAGATTGGATCTTACATACAAAGTCAAATACAAAAATTCAACAAATCCCTCTTCTTAAGGCTACCCCAGATTAAAATAAGATGGTCCCAAGCCATCAAGCTGTCGTGGTAGGTTGATTGCCTCTCTTTCAATAAAAACAACTTCAAATCCCCTTGAACATAATTAGTGTGTCGCCTAACTAATATTCACCAAACTTGAACATTATGAGTGTTTTTTTTTTTTTGGGGGACATCGTCTTTTCTTCCAGCTAGTACAAGAAAAGGCAAATCCTTATGCATTGATTTGCATTAAGCCAACTATTGGCTTAAAAATGGTAGATTAAGAGAAACTCTCGGGCATTATTATTAATCAAGAAGATAGCACGCCCTACATGGCAGTAAAGCTACCATGTGCTGCACACTATTACTTGATGCAAAGCTAGATACACACACACATAATTTAACAACTTCACCAAGCTCAATACACTAGAAGTTGTCAGGAATCCAGAGACACAAATATAATTAAAACATTAGTTGGGGGAAGCGAATAATAATAATATACTTGTAATTATAGACATATAGCAAGCAAATGATCAGACTTAAAAGACACACTTGTGCAATTATTACAAGCTTAGTTGGCATTACCATCTAACAGATACTCCGGAGCTAAATAGCCCAATGTGCCTGAGAGCTTGATGTTGTTCTTGTTTTGGGTCCCATCGGCTACAGCAAGACCAAAATCTGATAACTGATTCCAAAACCATTTTAGAGAGAGAGAGAGAGAGAAGAATTAGTGATATTTATTGGGAAAGAGCAATAATAATGTACCAATACTATAATAGCAATATCTTGGAAGTTGGAACTCAAACAATGTCAAGATAAGTTAGAAGGGAGATGGGACAGTTGGCCAATTTTATACATTTTCTTACTTTGGCATTGAAGTTGGCATCCAAAAGAATATTAGATGATTTCAGATCTCTATGGATCACTGAAGGGTTGCAGTGTTCATGCAGATACTCTAATCCTCTGGTCAAAAAGTTGCCAATATGTTATTGGGCAAAAAAAAACAAAAAACAAAAAACAAGAAGATAAAGAGAAGGAAGAAAAAAAAAAGTTTAGAACAATAAACAACTGGGAAGACAATCTGACCTTGCTGTATCAAGAGCAATTTTCATCCGCATATGCCACGTTAATGCAGAACCATGGGATGGTCCTATCAAATTGATCAAAATACATTTTTTTTATTCAATATATTATAATATAAAGTAAGCAATTTAAAAATAAAATAAAATAGGAAAAGTAGACCGCTTTTATGAGAAATAAATAAAAAGTATGGCCTATTTAAATACAAATTCAAGTTTATATATATCCAGCCAATTTAAAAAAAAAAATTAAAGAGACGCCATACCATGCAATTGCGTTTCCAGAGACCCATTTTGCATCAATTCATAAACAATAAACCTCTCATCGCCTTGACTACTACAACCCAGAAGAGATATCACATTTGGATGCTGAATCCTACGCAACAACTCCACTTCATTCTGCAAAAAAGGTTCCCAATTTTGTAATTCCGTAACCTCGATAATATTTTTAAAAATAACATAAATTTAAGATTTCCAAAAATAATAATAATAATAATAATAATAAAACCTGAAACTCTTTCTCGGCATCTTGGCCTGTGCAGACAAGCTTCTTGACGGCAACAATCAAGTTATCTTCCAATTGAGCCTTATAAACACGTCCAAAGCCACCTTCACCCAATATATTACTTTCCAGAAAATAATCCGTTGCTTTTTCTAATATCTTAAAGTCCATCAATATAACGGACCCATTTTTCGCCGCAATACTTGTTGTGGAATGGAAGTGAGCAAGAAACGGATTTAATCTCAGCCCCTTTTCACCATCTTCGAAAATAAAAAAGACAAAATAAGAAAATTCACAATTACCCAGAAACTGGTGTGGGCAAAAAACTGAGATAGGAAGGTACCTGAAGTGTGAGAACTTCTTTTCTTGTGTGAGAACTTCCAGTGATAAACGCACAAAATCAACAGCGACAATATTACGAGTCCTAGGATAGTACAAGCAACAATGAGAGCTACGAGAATTCTCGTGTGGGAATCCATTTGATGCTTTGGAGTTGGAGTACTACTCGCTTCTTCAATTCCTGTTTATTCACAACATAACGGATGTTTTTAAAAAACAGCTTAAAAGTTTGGACCTTTAGGCCAAACGACCAAAACCTCAAAACATTGAAAGTTTTTTAAAAGCTAAAAATAAAAGCTTTGTTGTTCTGTTTTCAAAACGAAATAGACACACCAGAAGACGATGGGTTATTGGGTACGTAGTATTGGCCACAAAACCATGGTAAATTAGAAACAACCCAAAAATTCAAACATTCTTTTTAAAAACTATTAAATGCGATTAATTTCTTGGGTGTTTTTCAAAATTTTAAATCTTGACAAGCTTGAGAGCGTGACCCTTCTTAAAAAAAAAAAAAAAAAGAGACCACCAAGCATGAAGTGAAAACAACAGGCCGCGGAGAGAGAGAGAGAGAGGATGAGACATACAAAAAATAAATAAATAAATAAATAAAATAGAACCTGGAGAGTGGGCAGACATTGCGGCAGAAATTTGAGAAAAGGGTGAGATTGAAGGAGAGGAAACAAGAGGGTCCGGAGTGGCACCAACCCCAATGGACCATGGCTGCTGAACAAGATAAACAAGGACTACCACTGGAAGTAGAAGAAGAAGAAGCTTCATAGTTTTTGTTCGTTTCTATGTTTGATTGTTTTCTATAATTTTTTTTTCCTTCCTTTTTCTCTTTTTAAGAACACATGAAGATGGAGAAATGTGCTTTTGGGGGGGCTCAAAACCAACGAAGAAAGGGAAAAGGGAGAGAATGTGAAAAATTAATTATATGTGATGCAAAGCAATGGCGTGAGTGGGTTTGGACTTTGGATGGACCAACCCTGTAAGAATAGAAAGAAGGCTTTTCTTTCTAGTTTCCCTTTTTCCCTTTTTTTTTCCCTTTTTTTTTGGAAAGTAGAAAGGGCAAAAAGAAAGGGTAACAAAGGTTGGCAAGAAGACAAAAAAGGTTATTTTAAGAATGTGGGGCAAGTGCGCAACAGTCACGTGGCCCGTGGGCAGTTGGGAAAAAATTTGAACGATTTTTTTTTTTTTTTTTCATTTTTTCCCCACCAATGTTGTTACTCTGTGTGTGTGTGTGTGTGTGTGTGTGAAACCCTCCTAATTTTCCACCAGTCAATTTTGTTTTTTGTTTTTTTTTCCTTTTTGAATGTTAGGATACAAAAAATAAACAAATGCTTTATGTCCTAAGAAAACCTTACAGTTAAAAACTGTCATATGGATAATGTGAGAGAAAATAAGATAGTTAGTTTTGTTTGTAGTTTTGACCTTAATTTTATGTAAAAAAATAACTCTTGATTTTAGTTTTTGGTAACTTATTGGTTATATTTTTATAATGTGTATTTATATGAAACTTATTTATAGTGTTATTTGTTAATGAATCTCAAATTATTTATAGTGCTATTTGTTAATGAATCTCAAATCTATGTATTCTATTCTTTCTATTATTTTTTTCTATTTAATTTAGTGAATCTCAAATCTGTTTTTTCTATTCTTTCTCGTATATATTATTTAAATTTTATTTTTTTATATTTGGAGAACTATTTTCCTCTTTGCAATCATTTAAAGGATGATAAAAAGTAGATCTTCTCCAAACAAACCATATTTTCCTCTTGAATATTGCGTGAAAATGTTGAAAATATGATAAGAAGTATATTCTCCATAAGATTTACTCGTAAACCACATTTTCCTCTCCAACATCGTGTAAATCACAGGTTTTGTTTGTTTTGTTAATATGAACCTTTAATATAAAGGAACAAAATCTGACGAGAACCAAACACATTTTACAGATCTTAAAACCCATGTTACTCACAAACCATGTTTTGTTAGCTTACGTGTCCACTTGTTTTAACATGATTAATAACACGATATTTTAATTAACATGACATAATATTATTAAAGAAACATAAAAGGAGATTCCTTTTCTTGCTAACTTTAGGTAGAAAGCTTGGTGTGTGAGTGTGTATGCATGTAACGACCATTATTTTAACGGGTATGATTTTTGTAAAATCATATGAATAAAAGGTCACTTTAGTAATTTTTTTTTTTTTACCAAGTCTCTGTAGAAAACATTCAAAACCTACCAATACCCACCTCTACCAATCTTGTCCCCCTTAATTTAATGCTCGATTATATAGTCTTCTTCTCACTTTGCTAAAAGTCTCCGAATGAGACATAGAGATATTTTCCCAACCATTTTTTTTGTTCACTTCTTCCATTTTCTACCATGAATTACTCCACTTGTTCCCCCAATTGTTTTAGTTTTCTATTTATTCAACCCCTCATTATCATACTATGTCTCCCACTCTTTCTCTTTTCATTTGTGTTGAAACAAAAGCTCAACAAGTTCTTTTCCAAAGGCAGCCATAAGTCTAACTAAAACTATCTCCATCAAAGCAAAGAAACATCTATCCATACCATAGCAACTAGAGCAACAAAACGCTCTCTAAGCACACCCGAAAACACCAAGGAGGGCAGCCTCTTTTCTTGCCCGAAAACCACCAAGAACGTTGCCAAGAACGTGGTCCAAACTCAGCCAAAATCATAAAGAAACACAAGTCTTTTTCCTATCCAAAAACCACCACCTCCATGGCCAACTAACTTCAAGAGTACAAGCTTAATTTTTATTCCAAACTTTGGTGCTTTTCAAAGGAGTTTTGAGGTAGGTTTTCTTTAATTCAAACTTGGTTTTTAGTATGTGTTTTTCTCCATGTTTAATGCATGATTTTCGTGTTCTAAGTTCATGCAAATTTCTAGTTATGTTAATATGCATATTTGAGCATTTATGAACAAAAACTTGAGTCTTGAATTAAAACCCACAACCAACCTTTATTTTGGTTTGACAACAATGTTAGAAACATGTTAGGAATCTTTAGAACTAATTTTCATAGCTCTATGATTAATGCTTTAAAGTTTTGAGCTGGAAGAACAAACTTAAGCATGTTTTTATCATTATTTGCAAGAAAGGTTAAAGATATGATTTGATGATGATTTTGGTATAAAAGTCATGAGAATATATTCATTGTGATTATATAATGCATGCTATCTATTTTGGAATGGTTTTGAGATTTTGAACAAGAATAATATGCTTTGGGTTAAAGAAAAACTTAACATTCTATAAACCTAGTATTATCTCTATGGGCAGTAGCTCTTTCTTGAAATTCTGGGATTAGATGAAAATGAATTTTGTAAATTGGTTTACATATTTTAAAAGTAGACATCCTAAGCTTTCCAACGAGCTATCATGAGTCAAAATCGGAGTTGTATTTTATTTTCTATGAATTTTTCAATTCTCGAATTGGAAACTAGTAAACCTACTAGTGGCAGTATACCACCAGTCTACCTTAAGTAAACCACCTGTTAACCCATGTGCTAGTTATAGATAGTGAACCCGACTTTTTGTAAAAGTATACAACTAGTTTGCTATGGTATTTCAGCTGCTAACTTGAACTAAGAACCCAACTTTGCTTACCTTCTAATCCCTTAATGTCTTGCAATCTTTCCAACACTATCCTAAGCAATTTATGAATCTTATTAGAGACTAAAATATATAGATTACTTGTAGGTATTTATATTGTGTGTAGGATAAAAATTGTTTACTTTGGTATTTAAAAAGAAATTGCATAAAAACTTAATGGCACATTAGTGAGATAGATTTACACATAATTCATTTATGGATGTGGTTATATTTTGTGCTTTAGTTTTAAATTGTCCTTATGTACGCCTTAGGATCAAGGGTGTGTGGAGCTTACGTAAATTAATTTCGAGATTAAAAGATTGTTGAGAAGCTTGGAAGGTAGGGATTTTATTACTCATCTTTTGTGAGGTTTTTATGGAATTAAAATTGATTGTTTTACCACAAGATATATGTATGTATGTTGAACTGCTATTATATGAGAATCACATATGAAACTATGACATAAACTCGCCCTGTATTGATTAGCAAGGAACATAATGAATTAACATATGTTGTTATGAATTGGGAAGCATGGTTAGGAAAATTGACTCTATAAATAATGATTGAACATTGAGAAATGGTGAGACGTGAAGAGGGCGGCGGTTATATCCTTGGGCACGAATACCCTAAAAGGTAAAATATGGGGAGGTGATGATGCTCTATTGGATCGAAAGTCCTAGAACACACTGTACAAGAATCGACTAGGTAAGGCTTCGGGACTTGATGTCCCCTCATCGGAACACTCTCGAAATGTTTAGAGTGTGGCTAAGCGCGCCCATTTAGGTCTTGATAAGTTGAGTAATACTTTATTTAATGTGGATATCTATGAATAATGATGAATTGTAATATTATATATATGTATAAGTGTGAAACTTGGTAATGATTAACTATGGTATTCACGGTATATGATCATATTGAACCTCATAATCTGAAACATAATGTAAATTAACTAAATATGCAGTATTAATGTGGTAATGAATAAAACCTCAAGGTAAGTGATGATTTTTCCCTACTGGACATGTTGATGCTCATCCCTATTATATTTATATCTTTTAGGTAGAACTCAGTACAACTTATCTGGCGAGGAATAGGCAACAACACTGTTGTTTTCGTGTTAGAAGATTTCGTTTATTTGTAACTCATCTAGAATAAGTAAGATTTATACTATTTTTATGATGGTTGTGTTAAGTTATTTGGGAATTGTACTATGGTGATGATGACTGTATTTTAAATATTTGATGCTACACTAAAGACTATGGTTTGTATTTTAAATATTTATTTTTATTTTTATTCTTGTTTAAAGACCCATGGGCATTGTTTAATTAATTTAAATATTATTGAATTTAAGTTTATTTTTATTTATTCAATACTACTAACTCCCACATAGGGGCGTTACAATGCACGCTTAAAAGAAACTACTTTCATTCAACAAGGTCAACTCTTATAAATAGCCAATAATTTTGACAGAACATCAACATTGTAAAAAAAAAAAAAAAAAAGCACAATTAGTTAATAAATAAGCTACATTATTTTTAAGGTATTTAACACTGTTGACTCCTGAATTTGTTTCACATTTACAATTTTTGCACCATAAACTTATAAATCTATTGCAAATTATCCCCTTAATTGATAGTGATATTTAGTTTTTTTTATACTAAAATTGACATGTCATGTACATGACATGAGTGGTCATTTTTTTATATTTTAACCTAAATTTATTGTATTTAGTATCTTTAATTAAGTTTTCACCAAAATAAAAAATTTTGAATTAACTTTGTTTTGGTTAACATTTATATAAATAAACCATTTTAAACTCTTAATTAACAACTTAAATGAAAATCACGTGTCAATTTTATTCAAAAAATTAAGGGTTATTAACACTAGTGACCCCCTAAGCCTTAGAGCCTCCCTCACTTTACCTCATAAACTTTAAAATCATCACTTTATCTCGTATACTTTCAAAACTCTTCATTTTGTCATCTAAATTTTAAAAATTACTATTTTGCCCCTAAACTTTCAAAGTTTTCTACTTACTCTGTCCCTTAAATTTATGATTTTTCGTTCAAATAAATAGAATTAAGACCACATGTTAGCACATGGTTCACCTATAACAGCAAAAATAAGATTTTATCACTTCTACGTCTTGTTTTACGTTTACACTTTCATTTGATGCCTTTATTTTTTATCTGAACTCTCATTTAGAAAGGGCTTGTTTGCATATTTCTTCTTGTTTTTAATGTGTAATTCATTTAATAAATCAATATTATTCACTCATATTTGAATTTGAATACTAAAGAAAATGAGCCACTTATTGAAAATGAGTAGATACCTATGAATATCATTAAGAATAAATACGCATACAAACCCTTCTTAAATGAAAGCGGAAAAAAAAATGTTAAAATGAGAGTGGAAACTTAAAGCAAAACCTAAGAATGATAAAATATCATTTTTACCCTTACAAGTGACCCATGTGCGAATCACGTAAGCTTAATTCTGCCTATTTGAACGAAAAATTGGATAATAGAAAAAAAAATAGGAGCCTTGAAACAAAAACAAAATGGTGATTTTCAAACTCAAAGGCAAAGTAAGAAGTTTTCAAAGTTCAAAAAATAAAACGGTGATTTTTAAAATTCAAAAAGCAAAGTAAGGGAGATTTTAAAGTTTATAGGCCATTAGTGTTAATAACTTAAAAATTAAAATTTGCTATTAATAGTGGGTGATTTGCTACCGAGTTTACAAGTTTAAGGTGTAAGTTACTCAAATTAAAAATTCAATAAATAAATTATAAATGTATGATAAGTTTAAGGGTTAACTTATTTTTATCGAAAGGAACACAAAAAACATCGCAAACTACTAACCCAAAAAATATCCTCAAGAATGTCTTAAATGACACTAGTCTCCAAGATTCGTTGCAAATGACCACGAACAACTTAGACTTACGCACATTTGGTGCATCCGTCTCAATATCGGATCACGAAATGCAAACCAACCTCCCTCTCTAACAGCTCAACGCTCTCCAAATCTAAGCAGTTTTAGTGACAAACTTGTGCCTGCAATGTATACTAGTGAATTCTCGTATTGTAAATCAAAACTATTTTTGTTTTTCTTAGGTTTTCTTTCCTTTTTTTTTTTAAGGAAACCATGCATTTTATCCAATCAAAAGACTAAAGTCGGCCAAATTAACACCCGAAGCAAAAAACCGGCTGACGTCCTCACCAACAAACCAACAACAGAAACTCATGTAAATTTAGCAAGAAGGTGACCTACTTTGTCCCAACTATGCAGAGAACGTGTGCAGCAAATAAAGCAGCCCACAACCTCTTATTTCCTCATCTCCTCATTATAGTTTTTAAACAATCCGTGCTAATGTAACGCCTAGAAATTAAGAAGTATAATTAGTTGATTTATTTGACTAATTATGTATTGTTTGCATGCCAAATTAAAAATTCAGTTATTTTATTTGTAATTTTTCCGGGTACTGTTATGGGTTTGGATTATGAAAATCCTACCTTGTTTTGTGTTAATTTTTCATCAGTCATGACCCTGTTTTCGGATTGTGACAACTGACAAATAACAATAACATTTTCATGATTTTTTTACCTTAATACACAGACAAAAAATGTTACAGTAAATTTTTTCAACACAGATTTGAAGGTGATAAGGACTTTTTTTTGGTTCTCAAACAATAAAGACAAATCAAATGTATTTTAGATCACGGATTGTCACCAGGTTGTTTATGATTATTCATGAATATAATCACGCCAGATTAGTTTGACAAGCAACATTATGTAACTCGTGTAATAACGTTGAATTTGACGTATGATTTGATCACGGGCGGCCTTTCTATTTCGCATTTTACATCATTACTATGCTAACCATATTAATTGAGAAATATTGTTGCCATCCTGATTTATTTATACAAAGATGGAACTTTTTGAAAACATTTTCATACCAGTTGGACATGATTACAGTTTGCACAAGACTAGCTACTTTAGGCAAAGTAATTACAGAATAAATATATTGGAAAATGAAGTTGTTACTGATATCAATAAATACGTGCTTTTATTCGATATTTTATGACGAATGATATTTTTTTCTTATTTTTGAAAGCGGTGTATAAATGTGTTTTAGTTAAGCAATTTATATATGTGTGTGCGCGTGTGTAATACATGTAGTTCATATTTCATTTTTTTAATAATTTTATTGGATATATTTTTTTTAACTTCCTCAATCATTAAACATGAAGGGAAATTAATCCATTATTTGACAAACCAATTCAGACCAATTGGTTCAAATTAATAACAGTATAAAGTCTCGTATACTACAATATAAAGCAAAAAACTAGGTTAACGTACCGTATAAACAACACATGCTATAATATTTCATTCAGTAGATACTTAAAAATTGTTATTTTACTTCAGAAGAATAGTCTATCACTTGTCGACCTCTGGAGTCTTGTTTGTTCGTCTACTTGTTAAAAAAAAATTAAAGAAAGAAAGCAGAGCCAAATAAAAACAAAGAAAGAAATTGAACTCCAACGGGGTAAAGGTGAACTCATAATACACATTGCAGCTTTGTATCTAGGACAAAGTATGATCGATTGATTATAGATACATGTTTATGTTTAGAATGCGAGAGTACTCTTTTCGATGGATGAAATTAAGGAATACACACACACACACACACACACACATATATATATATAGCGATGGAGTCTTGCAAATTTTTCTAGGCGTATAGAGCAAAAAATTTGAAATAATTATATATTTTTACAACTTTGTCTTTATTTTTGCCTTCATTTTATCTATTTTGTCATTCTTTTAAATGTATGCAATAAAATTTAATTCCTTTTCCGAAATTAAAGCCCCGAAAGTATAAAGTTTTGATAGTACTATAAATTATAATTTAGGAAAAATTTTAAATTATTACCTTGTGTTCTATTGAAATATGTGTTTAGTATCTGATGTTTTAGAATATTTAATATTAGCATCTCGATCTTTTAGAAAATTTTTTAGTACCTTCGAGCCTTTTTTGGAATATAAAAAGACAAAACTACTCTTGTCATAAAATATAAAGGGTTGACCAAAATTTTTTGAGTAAAAAAACCCAAAAACTTAAAAAAAAAAAAAAACTGCCTTCTTTTCATCCCTTTCCTCATCCCCAAAACTCCATTATCCCCAACCCCAGAACTCCTTCAACTTCTGCAACTTATTCAAGGAAACAACTAGAATAAAATGTCCTACCTTACAAGGGAACAACTTTCTGTTACCAGTCTAGTTTGACTACATGGAAAAGGGCAACAAGATCAAAATTTGTTTTTTCCCTCTATCAAATGGTTTGAAAAGATAAACTAAGAACTAAAAAATATAAACTTGAAAAACTAAAAACTAAAAAAAAAATATCAAACTTTTATTCCGCAAAACAAAAACCTAGCAAAACCAAAACCAAACCAAAACAAGCTTCTCCCCTTCGCCCACCCTTGCCCACCGCCCCCTCTTCTCATGCCAGCAAACCCTCCTCCATGACAGCTAGCTTGCGAAGTCAATCAGCAGCAAATAACGTAGATCTCATGAAGTTGATCGGCAACAAACAAAGCCTGTGAAGAAGATTGGCGACCATGACACAGTGAGGACGAGATTTCCAGAACTGAGATGGCGGAAAGCATGAGGCCAAGATCCATGGTCAAGATTGCCGAAACAATGGAGGAGATCTGAATCCAGATGGGAAACCATAGAGGGAGAGGAGAGAGAGAAAGGAAGAGAGGGAGAAAATAGAGAAGAAAAAAATAAAAATGGGAAAAAGATAGGTGTGTCGAGGGTAGATGCTCGTCAGCGTCGTGGGTTGAGGTTATTAGGGTCGTGAGTAAGGTCATCTGTTGGGGTAGGTTAGGTCCCATAGTAGTGAATTTACCCTAGACTTGATCTTTGGAGGTTCCGGCTATTGGAGACCATGAGGTCGGAGCTCGCCAACACGATAGTTATAGACGGAGAGCTCATCCTAATGATCCCCAAGGGTAGAGATAGCGTTGATACTGCCACAGATAGGGGCAAAGAGGTTTGGCGAGATGGAGGCTTCAGTCGAGTTAATATAAGAGGTAGGCTTTAGTGGAGGTAGGTTTAGACTCAGAAAGAGGGCTTCTTTTTCAATTTTTGGGTTTTTTTCCTCAAAATTTTTATTCAATCCTTTATATTTTATAACAAGGGTAATTTTGTCTTTCATGTCCCAAAAAGGGCTTCGAGGTATTAAAAAGATTTTCTAAAAAGTCAAAGTACCAATATTAAATATTTCAAAATATAAGGTATCAAGCACATATTTTAATATAATATATGGCACTAATTTGAAATTTTCCCTGTAATTTATTTGGAGTTTTAAGTTTGAAATATGACTGTTTTGTAAATGAAATATTTTATAATATTCTACCTTCATAATGCAATTTATAAAATTTTAGGATTTTGAATAGTTAAAATATTATTTTAAAGAGGAAAAACTAGAAGGAGCCATTGGGCTTAGAGGCAAACACCTCCTTCGGCTTAATGTAGTGTCGCCTTTGTTTGTGATGAACAAAGGCACATGCCCCTATTTATTTTTTAAATTTATATTTTCACCCCTATTTTATAGTTTAAAATTTTAGTTTCACCCCTATTATTTTGAAAGAAAATTACAACTATATCCCCACAAAATAATAGAAAAATGTTGTTGTGCTCCTATGAATTAATTAAAATATATTATTGTGTCTCTATAAAATAATTTAAATACGTTATTGTGCCCTTATTTTTCAAGAAAAATTATAATTATCTCCCACTCAATCATTGAAATATATATATATATTTATTTATTTAATAAAATACTATTTCTAATTTTCTATACAGTGCTCCCATTGAAAAAAACTTATGGTTCTGCCATTGTATATAATTGTGTGTGTAGGTTAAATCACAAGTTCCGGCAATAATCTTTCAAATTGAGAGAAGAAATAAGATTACTATAATATACAAATTGAATGATATTACAAAAATTATATAGTTGATCTTTTTACTATCTGAGAGAGCATAATATACATTGAAGAATAGCACCACGTATTATATTTTGACTATGATGCAAAATATACAGGCCATGTTTGGTGTATTGGATAAAATAGCGTTGGATAAAATAGTCTTACAGGATTGAATTAAATTGCATTGGAACATATATAATAAGATTTTAACTACTCCAATCCTATATTTGGTGTTGTATTATTCAAAAAGGAGCCTTTTGTAAAAAATTTTCAAATTTTAGATCAAATTGTAATTTTTTAAAATTAGAGGAGCAAAACTGTAATTATAAAAAGTATTTATGTCGCATAAAATTATATTTTGACCCCTTATTTTTAAAAAAATTATAATTCGACCCTTTTTGCAAATACATTCTTAAAATTTTTACAATATACAAAGATTATGTTTAATCTTATTTTTAGCAAGAGATTGCCTAATCTCTTTCCAAAGAGATTCAAGTATGGATTGGATAAGTTGTTATCCTATCCAATCTAATCCAATCCTTTAAAGTTTTTCACCAAACAAAATATTAAGATTTAATTTAATCTAATCCTTCTTAATTCTGCACACCAAACCCTAAAAATCCTGCGTTACTGCAACAAAGCATATTCACTAAAAAAAGAAAACGAAGTGCATGAAAAAAGAAAACCGGATGCATATTCACTAAAAAAAAAAAGAAAGAAAGAAAGAAAACCAGATGCAATTCAATAATACTAGAGGTTATCACGTTTATGATGTTGGTGATCGGTGATGAGTATAATAGCAATATTGGCAACAATATTGCATGCCATTAATTGATTGATGAAGGTATAGCTAACGAATAATTATTTCCTTAATTTAAAAAAAAATATTGACCCAAAATAGCATTGTTTTTGGTGCGTGTGTGTGTGTGTGTATGTATATATATATATATATTTATATATATATATGGGGATCACGGAGCTGTCATGTGTTTGGTGGACTACAGATGAGAAAGCACGGTCTTTGGTCCAAAACAGCAGCACATTCTCACATATGGATTCATTCTCCAAAGTAAAGAATAATTAAATTAAATGTTCTCTTTTTCCCTTTTTTTCCTTTTTTATTTTTCTTTTTTTTTTAATTTTATTCTTCTTTTGTTATGGAGCTAGATGCACCTACCAAAGTAATTATATAATTGCCAAGGGGACCAACATGAGATCAGGGAAATAGTCAAAAGATCCAAGGGTGGGTAACATGTCAGCTTTTCAAAGGCCAGCATTATGAATAATACATAGAGAAACTGACAAAAATAGACATAAGACGACAGCTTGCGTGCTTCTTAGCGACAACCTTCTCGCTACTACGGCGCAATTTCTTATTGAGCTCATCTTCAACACACACACACACATATAATATGGTTGCATCATATAATTATATACGCTAAAAACGTTTTAAAAATTAATTATATGTGCTAAACATTAACATCTCAAAATTAATGATTGACTAAATTTACCACAAATCAATTTCTTATCAAAATAATTGAGCGGTTTTATGATTATCACGACCTTCCTTTTAAGAGGTGAGAAGTTCTATAATTGGATATCATCGTTAAAATCAATGCCATAACTATTTGGTTTTTGCCCACAATCAAAGTCATATTTGGTACTAATTAGCTATTTTTATTTTGGTTCCCTTTCTTTGAGATCATGGGTTATAAGTTCTTATACGTAAATGATGTACGTGATCACAATAGTCAAAATATGAATCGTTAGATTAAGGTTTGAGGCCCCACAAAATCTCCTCCAATAGATGCGTTTTCCTCTCACAAAGACAAGTGATTTTCATTTGTAATTATTTCTTTTCAAGTTTCATCTTACATACTTCTCAAACTAAAACATAGGCCAAACGTGGGGCCAAATTCAAATTTTAACATGTGCACACAAACTTCAAAAAAGGGGCCAAACTCCAATTTTTAAAAATGAAATACACTTTTATTCGATAACGAAAATATGTAATTATTTTTTTAAGGGAAATATGTAACTATTCACTTAAACATATGTATTTATATATATTTTTTTGAAGGGACATATGTATATACAACTATGTATATATAAGTCCCTATTTAATAAAGATTATCTAATATATCTTTTTTGTCCTGAAAAAAAAAAAAAAGTCTCCTTTGTCGGCACGGGACACATATTAAAGATTGACTATTTCGATTTGTTATTTATTTATTTATTTATTTTAAAGCAAACTTTATTAATAAAAGGAAATTAAAAACTTTAGTCGTATATGACCATCTTAGGATAACTTGACTTGACCATTGATAGGATCCATCAATAAAAACGAACGTAGCACGTGTACAAAATTCAAGTGTTGAGACACAGCGAGAAAAAGGCCCCTTCGACACAAAAACTAAGCTTAACAAGGCTCGTTACCAGATACTACAATACTCGATATGGATTAAACTAGTCGACCTAAATAAAACCTACTCTCAACAAAGCATAAACAACAAAGCTAATATTAAGATCTAGCCAGACTACTACACATCTTGTGCAAATAACAAATAGACGAGACAAATAAGCTAAAATCAAATGTGGGAACACGATATTTGTCATTGCCTTTATTACAACCCAAACAAACAAAGTAAAAAATAAAAAGCAAAAAATAAAATTTACAAGCCTTAGCATTTTGGAAAGGCTCAATTGTGAGCTGACCACCACCGCTAAGTCGCACGGACTCAGCCACACTCTTGAACCCAAACTTCCCCTACCTTCCATCCCTGGCCTCGTCAACCACCACCCACCCTCCGTCCATAGCGTCGAGAATGACGTCATTCCCACTCTAAATTTGAGGAAGCAAACCTCCCCATTGGAAGTATAGGCCCTGCCACAGACTCCTCGGACTCCTCCCATGGCTTGCCTTGTCAGAAATTGCCATCCTGCTAGATCCCATTCCATATGGGGTAGCCCCCTCGCCATAACACTCAGATATGTGACGATGAAAAACCTAAACCCTGGCTATCAGCAAGCCCAAAACAAGCATCCAAATACCCGGCTCCACCGGCCCCATAGCCCCCACGAACTCCTCCTTCGATGCCTCCAAAGCTCACCGGCCCCATGAATATCCACCCACTTGTCGGTCATTCCCATGTCGAAGACTGCACCATCTTAAACCAAAACACAACTCCACCTCCTCCCTTGGCCATAGCACCAGCAAACAGCCAAAGGTCATTGCTGATCTACGACTCCAAAGGAAAAGCTAGGGGCGGCACAAGCGCAAAAGAACAAGACCATAATAGAGCAACTCAGAGACAGAAAAAAAAAACCACACACACACCCTGTTTTTATTTTATTATTATTAATTTTTTTTCCCCTTTACTTTTACTGTCACAACCACCAACGGGCGACATTTAGGGCTAAACCATAAAAGCACGCAAGTGTAATATTTTCTCAAGATGCAGGTAAGGACGCGTTATAATCACCATTAAGAGAAATGTTAGGCTGTTTTGCCAAAAATAGCGATTGACGCTACTGTTTCAAGGCGATGTGGAAATTTCTACACGAATGGCCTTATGGGGTCTACATTATCTTTTAGGTAGGCTTAATTTGTTTTCTCCACAGTTCAACTAGCGATAATTAAATACCAATTTTAATCGTATACATTAGGCAACAGAGTATTCCTCTTTTTGGCCGACAATCAGAGATTATTATTCTTGAAACTTAAACACTAAACTTTGCAACTTAAGGATCACAATTATTGACAACAAAAGTACCATTAACTTAAATATATTCGTGCACTAATTTTCCCTTAAAAAAAACCTTAAAAAATATTTCTACACAATTTTGTTAGCATTACATTTCCAATTAAATTGTTAAATTGTTGATGGACCATTATACATACATACATAAATACATATACACACATATGTGGTCTCAATCCCGTGGCTTTTAGTCCATCATATGAAAGATAATTACAATTTATTTATTATTTGCAAGATGATACAAGAAACGACATATGCTTTAAAAAAAAAGTATGTCATTTCGAACAAATAAAAAAAAAATGGTTCACTGTATTAGATAAAGTAAACTGTTACATTTTCTTTTCTTCAAATGATAGAGTGATGGGTCACCTAATCAATTAAAGATACATGCCCGCACTCAAATCTAAAAAAATTTAACTTTTATTTTCTATAATTTTTGTTTGATTGCATCGTACCCCCCTCTTCTAAGAAGATGCATTGTATCCCTATTGAATAATTAAAATATAAAATAATAATAATTATTATTATTGAATATAAAATTATTTCCAATTTCTAATAAAATTATTATTGAACATATACTTACTTCCATTTTTTTTTATAATGCTCCATTTTTTTTTATAATGCTCCCACAAAAAAATATATATATATATTCACACTCCGTCGCGGCCCCTAAATAATGGTATTGTTGAAACATCCCTACATATTTGTCTATTCACGGACTTCATACAGGTACATGTATTATTTTACACCACGTAGCCATAATGTTTCATAAGGCAGCTTTTTAGGTCTTTAAAACTTTTTACTCAAGTTAATATCAATTAACTAATTAACTTGTCGAAATACAAATGGGACCTCAGGTTGTGTGACTAATCAAAACATGGACCCTCTAACAAAAATAAATAAATAAAAACATGAAGCCACTCAATTTGACATTTCTTATGTATTTCTTTCTTTTATTTCCTTTCGTTTTTACTAGTGCTTCAACAACCATGAAAAAAAAAACTAAAAGGTACATCCTCATAAGAAAAAAGAAATAAAAAAAATACTTTTTTTTGGGTCCTAGCTAGCATGCATGTAAGTTTTTTATGTGATAGCATGTCGAGCATCACTTCTTGAGTACAAACAAGATATTTTGATGTTTCATAAATTGAGGAAGGTGTTATTTGACACGATCTATTAGTGTCTATGAACATTGATCACATGATCTTTTTTTTTTCTTTCTCTAATCACATTGTTGCGTGTAGTAATTTGATGTTTTTATGTGATATAGATCATTAGTTAAGTAAAAGACACATAATCATTAACTTTTTGCTATGTAAAACCAAACTTCTCGGTTCATAATTTCTATAATTCGTTAGTTAAATGTATATTTAAGCTTATCAATCATATGCTCTGTATGGTCCTCACTTTTAGAGATTTGTTAGGTGGTTCCTAATATTTTTGGCATGATCTTTGAGACCAAAAATTAAAATTAGTTGTGAAGAAAAATGCTTAGGCAGTACGAATCAGATTAATTATGATTAGTGGCGGCTGTGGGACCGGGTCATATAAGCAGTTTTGATGTGTCCATTTTTTGCAATGGTGGGCAGAAGTTTATAGAAAATAAAAATTAAGTAGCACTCACTTTTTGGTGGTTTGGACATGCAAGAAATGTTTTGTCCGATTTCTTTAAATTGGGGCAGAAAAATTAACAAAGCGAAAGAGCCACTACTGGCACCGAATTAGGTATGAATTTAGCCTTTCCAATGGGCCATCCTTTGCTTGCAGAGATATATAGGCGTGTGTGTGTATAAATATATATATATATATATATATATATATATATACATGCATACATGTGAGATCTATGTGATATGAGATCCGGACAACTCTATCCGCTTGGTTTTTTTTCTCCTATGTTGTTTGAAAATCTGAGATTGGGAAAATGCAGGGCTTTTACAAGGAAAACTCATCGACGTTCAAGGAAATTAAGTGTACAAATCAAGAAAACATACATTTTTCTCTTGTACTCGCCTCTATTTGTAGGCTTATGAGTAACATAGCTTAAATCTAATCCATTAATTCTTAACGGCTTAACTTTCAACACTTTAGATTACATGTTTGCCATATGTTTCATTAAAAACTGATTTTTTTCTCATGTGTTTTTAGTTACTATGCGTTTACTATGATTATCTAGTGACCCAATCATAAGTTGTTTACTAGGGCTTTTAACTTGAAGGCCGTGTTACAGGATGTTTTGTAAACTTAGTTTCAACTCAAACAGCGTAAAACTCTCACATGTTATAATGTAAATCAAAAGTATGTTATAGTGTAAAACTTTTACATACTACAATACTTTTAGGTCTAACTCTCAGTTTCAACTCATTTCTTAAACATCCTATTACTTTACGTATTCTAAATTATCAATCAATGTGTACTATTACGAGTATGTTTGACAACAGCATTAACAGATTGACATGTGGATTGACATGCAAGCATCCTAGTTAGCAAATGATTGTCATGTATGCAATTTTAGAGTGATTTGTCACCTTTTACATCAATCGACACATCATTTGACGTGTTATATTTCAAACCCTGTTGCATACATATTTTTTAGATAATTACTTACATATATTTGTGTGGCTAAAAGCTTACTTTCACCTATACATAAATTAATATGTAGGTAAAGACCTTTCTCTACACAGCTTTATCTATACATTTTGACACTTGTAAAATGTGTGGGTAAAGGGTATTAACATATATCTGAGTTTTATCTATACATAAATGTGTGAATAAACTCTTAATTTTATATAATGTAAAACTCTCACATGCTACAATGTAAAGTAAAAGTATACTATATTATCAAGCTCTTACATATTATAGTATTTTAGTTTTAACTCATTAGCTCCAACTATATTCCCAAACACATTCTAGACCTTGTCGTTTTACTTTACAGCTTCCTCTTAATTCAATTTGATTATCAAAATTTCATCATTTCTTTATAAAATTTAATCAAACATAGTCCTTTTATAAATTATTTATTTTGTTCCCATATATAATGTTGATTCCGTGTCTATTATTCTTACCTTTCTTTCAACTAATTTATGCCTGGCTTTTGTATTGTTCTCTTCTTGATTAAGGCATAGGAGGTCATTCTAGTACTTGTTTTTCTTCATGTGGTCATGTGCAATAATTCTCATATATATATATATATATATGTATGTATATATTGAGTCCTTCTCACATGTGGATTGCATGTGTCTGATATATGAAACGTATACATTCGCTAATCATGAGGTACATTTGAAATTTATTTATGGAGTAGATATTAACCTAGACTGGTATAGAAGGTAGACCAACAAAGTTTCCACATGTAATACATACATACGTACGTACGTACGTATATACGTATACACACACACACAAAAATATATGAAAAAAGAACCGCCGACAGTTTCTCTGCATCATAGAGTCAATTTCTTCAAGTTTTTTTAACGTATTGTATAATGGACGATTGCCCATGGGGACAAATAGATGGCAATTACGCGCTTTAAAGAAAAACGTACTTTTAAGGTCAATCTTGAATTTTATTGTTTTCTGATGATTATAATCATGGATTTGTTTTCGAATGTTTTAGAATTTCAATATAAGAGGTGAAAATTAGGGAGGAATGAAGATAATTTGACGGCCGAAAAGCTAGAAATGCAGAAAATTGGTGGAATTTGGCCTAAATCATAAATTGGTAAGAGGTAGCAAACAATAGAGATGAAATCTAAGAAAATAAAGAAATGAAAAAAAAAAAAAACTAGGAACACACACAATACGCTAACTAGCTCGATAAAAAAGATTGCCTGGTAGAAATTGCCCAAAGTACTATCCGACTATGAAAATTTCATCATCAAACAAAAAGGAAATGAAAATTAAAAATTCAAAAAAAAAGAACAATAAAAGTTTTTTTCCTTAGGTTTTATACCAAAATGTTATTTAACTCAGCGGGGTTGGACACGATTTCTCTCTTCATAAGTGGGCTTTATCTTATCTCCGTTTATAGTACTATTGTCATAGCAACCATCCACTAATAGCATTAAAGTTTTTTTTTTTTTTTTTTTTTCCTTTCACGTAAATGACTCGTCCTGCGACAGTTTAACTCCGTTTTGTGTTTGAAAGAAAAATTTAAACCAATAGTTTAAACCATTGTTTGTTTAAAACACTATAATATATTATCAGTCTCATGTAAAGCTGAAAAATTTAATCAAAAGGGACTGAATATATAATAATATTATCAAGAAAAATTAAATAAATAAGATATAGAATTTTAAGGGAACAGAATAGAATTTTAGAAGAGATAGAGAGAGATTTTTATAAAATTTTATAAACAATATAAAAAAAAGTTCAGAAGGGCAATCGTCCACCTTTATCTGTGTAT
The DNA here is from genome assembly GCA_946598075.1 of Artocarpus hirsutus. Lineage (NCBI taxonomy): Eukaryota > Viridiplantae > Streptophyta > Magnoliopsida > Rosales > Moraceae > Artocarpus > Artocarpus hirsutus. Next base: position 4,369 of record CAMOHE010046720.1, on the reverse strand, counting down.
AGTTTCGCCTCTAATATGAGAACTTTATATTGTAATTGTTTTTTGTTCTGCACTGTAGTTGTTAAAAGTATTACACTGTCCGAACTAAAAAGTTCAAACTTGCATGCTAAACCAATAGGGTGTTTGGCATTGTGGATAAAACTATGAATATTATAACATGTGAGAGATTTACACTGTAGCAACTTTTATTTCTTTTTATTATAACATGTGAGAGCTTTATATTATTTTTAATTAAAAAATTGGTTAGAACTAATTTTACCAAACAAATTATAAAAGTAAATTTGGAAGCTAAAAGAATGACAATTCAAATTACCACCTCTAGTTTGGAGGACACCTGTAACTTAATTACAATCGCCTTTAGTAGTGCCAATGCAAACTTTAAAAATTATTTTATTTTAGGTTTTTAACCCTGAATTTAAAAGACTCCCAGGGTAAGAAAACATTAAATTAAAAGAGTGAATATGCCATGGGGAGAAAGACAGTATTTCAGTGGCATGCAGGCTTTCAGGGCTACCGCAATATGGTGAATATGTTTTAACGGGCTTGTGATCCAGTTAATCTAAAAAGGCCCAATTCAGTTAAAATCCCATACTAGGACGGGACATGTGGCCCAACAATGTGTAGTAATCGGAAAGGCCCAGGACCCTGTTTGACATTGTTTGCTTTTAGGCAAAGTACAATTTGGAGAAGCATCTCTCTTCGAATTTGCATCACAATTCCGTTCTTGGGAGCTTTTACAGTCGTAATCGTAATTTTCTCTATTAGAAAGAATTGATGTTTTAATGGTTGAATTAGCTTTTTTAACCTTCTAACCTGTAAGCACACACATTAAAATTTTCACAGCATGTAATATTGAATTATTTTTTAATCATATATTAAACTATTAAAAATTTAATTTGACTAAAACTACAGTTCCAAAGCACTAAGAAAAAAGAACAGTTGCTACCATAAAAATTTGTTTAGCTTATCGAATAATTTCGTATCACATTTTCTTGGCATTTAATATAGAGAATAATAAAATGGAGAAAAATATGACATAGCTTCCTCATTGAATAAATTAGGTATTTACAATGTTATATGATACAATTCAAATAGTAAAAGAGGAAACTAGTTAATAGGAAACTTATCAAGATAACAATAAAGAAAAGAAAATCTAGAATCTTAATATGTGCAAAATTTAAATAAAAAATGATATTTTATTTTTTTATCTTTGTTATCGAATTAGTCTATCTACGTGGCACAAATCCGAATCTACAATATTTATGGCGTAAGAAACTGATGTTTCTTTATAACATTTTTTACAATTTCTATTAAAGTTATGGCTATTTCTTAGCCTTTTGGACTCGTATTTTTCAAAAGTGCCTGATGAAAAAAATAATATTTACATTTTTTTACAAAAAATTAATGTTAAAGTAAATTTTAGAAGATCTTATTAAAAGTAGTGCAAGTTTTTTTTTTTTTTTTTTATGTGTGTGTTTTTGAAAATTCTAGGTTCTCTTGATATTGCTTTTGCTTTTATATGTATATGTGTGTGTGTATATATATCGATGTTCATCGGACAGTTTTGAGAAAATGAAACTGAAAATCGACCAAATAAGTAAGGAATCTTTTAGTTTTCGAACAGATAACAGTCAGTTTTGTGGCGAACAATTTAAAAAGGTGTTTGTCTCATACTCGTACAAACATTCCTTAACTCATACACACCTCAACAAGAAGTTAAAAAAAAAAATGAAGCAAATGGATTACAACTCATGTTGTGAAAAATCTGCAAGTATATAAAATCGTAGACAAATAATAAAGTGTGAGTAGAGCATCGTTCCCACAAAGATTATGTTAATTTAGCTAAGTACCAAAATTAGTTAACTTTAAAATTATTTAAACAATCAAATATAAAATTGAAAAATAACAAAACAAAAAAAATATAAATGAAAATCTAAAAAAAATAAAAGATTAGGGCATCCGATTTCACATTAATTAGTCCTATTCAAATTATCTAATTTAATCAACTGATATTTACTCCTATGCCGATATCAAATTTCTCTTAGGTAGTCATTAATCTTTCTCAAGCATTAATAATTTATCCTAGTTAGCAAATTTACTACATTTCTGTGGAAATTCTAAACTTACCAAAATTCATTAAGAACAAGAAATTCACCAATTACACAAGTCTCATAGATATCTCTTTCTTATGATGATCTCATGGCATGCAATCATAATCTAATTTAATTATTGCTACTCAGCCTCAAATTAAATCACAAATCATACAAAAGGTGCACAGACTTTTATAAGCATTAAGATCATATCAGATCAAATACTCAGCATAGATAATGAATAAACATCGAATTGAATTAAATTAAATAAATGTGAACATTCATAATCTGGTTACATCATAGCCCTAGGATAAAGAAAATCAGTTCCTAATTAAAAAAATAATAATCCTAAATAATATCTTAAATATAATGAGTGAAAGAAAAGAACTCTGTTTGGATGCGAAGATGATTTTTGTCTCTAGATTGCATCGTTCTTCTTCTTTATGGCAATGAGTTCTCCCTTCTTTTTTGTAGTTTTTCTCTATTAAAATTCGTGCTCCAACTCTTCATAATGTTTTATTTATAAGCTAAGGTTTGAAAGGGTAATTTTGGAACAAAATTACACTGGAATTTGAATTGGGATCGCAATGGCGCCTAGGCTTCATTACGGCGTCTAGGCGCCAAGATTGTAATGCCTAGTCACTACAAGGACCTGTGGTCCTTTTTCGAACTGGCACCTAGGCGTCCTCTTTGTAGCGCCTAGGCTTCAAAGTGGCGCCTAAGCGCCAGGATTGTAGCGCCTAGTAGGGCCGGCAATTTCGGACACGGCACGATGACACGATACGAAAACGACACGAGATAAATGGGTTTGGACCGCACGTTTATTAATTGTGCCATAAATGGGTTGGCACGAATAACACGAAAATAAACGGGCCGGATTCGTGCTAACACGCTAAACACGCTTTAACACGTTTAATTAAATGGGCCGTAAACGTGTTGACACGACACGACCCGCCCATTTATAACACATTTAAACTTAAAATAAAAAAAAAATTATAATTTTACAAATTTAAGGATTTGAACCTTACACTTAAGGGTGTATTATTAAGCTTACCTCCACCACACCAACTGATTATTTTGTATGAAATAAGAGATTTTGTTTATTTATTATAGTTTTAATACTTTTGAAACTTAAAATAAAAAAATTTCATGATTTTCTAAATATAAAAATTCAAACCTGCACCCTAAGGGTATGCTATTGTGCCAGCCTCCACCACGCTTGATGAGTTTTTGGTGTGAAATAAAAACTTCTATTTTATTTATTTTGGATCTACTTTAGACATCCAAAAGTCCTACATGGAAAAGAAAGCAAAATGTTTTCTTGCCTTCCATGGTTCAGCTGGTGTTGTTATTTGCTAATGAAGCTTGAAAACAAATTTTCTTGAATCTGATTTTTAAAAATTGGATTAAAGAAAAAATACAATTTAAAATATTTAATAATTTAAAGATAGAAACATTTTAATTTAAAAATGTTGGTTATGTTTTGAATTTTAAATTGGATTAAAATGTTTGTTATATTTGAAATTTACTTTGAGTGTTTAGTATGTTTTGGAATTAAGGTTAAATTTTTTTTTTTGGGTTTTATAATTGTGTCAACCCGTCATGACTTGTTTAATAATCGTGTTAATTTTGTCGTGTCGTATTACGCATGTTATAAGCGTGTTGTGTTTGTGTTTGTATTTTAAGCACGTTTATTAATTGTGTCGTGTTCGTATTTAATATAATTGTGTTATGTTGTAATCATACTGACATAAACATAATACATATCGTGACTTTGCCAGTCCTAGATGAAACCGCTCACGAGGAGAGAACTTAAAAAGAAAAAAACCAATCTGAATGGATATTTTTGTAATTATATAATGCAGTAAGCGAGATTAAAGTCGGTTGCATTTAAGAATTTTGTAATCGCTTAAATATATAAAAAAAGGGTGCTTAACACAAAGCCTAGAAAAAAACATAGTAGTCCATGACTCAACCATGGTTAGAAAAATGACTTCATCATAGGTTAAATCAACCACTTTCTGACTTCTTTTCTTTCTGGCTGGATATTAGCTGTCAAATTATAATTCTTATAAAATAAATTAAAAAAATAACAAGAAAAAGAGTAACAAAAAGAAAAAAAACTATTTTTGTTTTAAAAGAAAATTTCTTTTGTCAAGCATTTCCCTTTGCCGCCTCCACTTTTCGGTTTTCGTACTCTCTCTCTCTCCTTTCGTTTTCTCACTCTGAAACTTTCTCAGACACCCATTTTCTAGTTTTGCCGAATTTTGATTTTTTTT